>JADHZB010001333.1:0-19381 GCA_015657535.1 Nephromyces sp. MM_2019 | reverse complement strand
GAAGATGAAGAAGATGAAGAAGATGAAGAAGATGAAGAAGATGAAGAAGATGAAGAAGATGAAACTACATAACTATCAGCTCCAGATAAAGCTCATTCCAGCAACACACCCTAAATCATCACAAGGATGACGTAAAAATAGCTTTAAGCTAGCAATTCTTAGAGCATCTTTAAGCATTCAATCATCTCTAAGTTTACCACAATGAGAAGAGTGGGATTTCACTCCCTTCGATGCCTTTCCAAAGGTTATTGAAGATCCGTGAGACTCGTCTGAATCATCTAGAAGATCCCATCCATGCCCTTTACGAATAGAGTCTATATACTGTGAAGACCTGCATCAATAGTGTAGAAAAAACCAGAGAAGGATGCTTAAGATTGCCCTTGAAAGTTCTCCTCAAAGAGAAAAGCACACACACGGGCGTAGCGATTAGAGGCAGCTAAAATTTCGAGAACAGTGGATGAAAACAGCTAGATACATGCACACACACACACACACAAAGATATAGTGGGTAAAGGCATTCAGATTCATGCATATTCTCGCTGTATCTATTCGTGAATACAGGCGTATAGCCGCTAAGATCATTCTCACACACGCATACAGGCGTATAGCCGCAATCGAGCCTCCTATAAGGGTTAGCCACACACACACACAAAGTACTCCAAGCTCATAGATGAAGATTTTATCTCCAGAGAGTTTTAGAGATGCTATATATAATGATTACCAACGAGCTCACACATACATATAGACCTGTATGTACACACACAGATGCACGCAAACATACTCACAAAAAAACAGACACACAAGACACACCTAGAATGATGTATAAATACACACACACACATGCACAAAAATACGTAAGCATACATACACGCACCCCACACAAACTCCTAGATACACATTTAAATACACTACATAAAAACATGCACACACACACACACACATATATACCACCCGCACCATGACATACCCCCAAACACCTGCAAACTTCCCGTGCACACCCACACACCCCCAGAAACTCCAAAAAACCCCTACAAACACACATCCACATCCCCACGCACACACACAGGAGCTCTTACATCTAAAGAGCTCCACTTCAAACCTTTCTCCTCCCTCTGTGCACACACACTACACTATTCTTCCCCCCTCTTCCTCACCTCTGACACTCAACATCACCACATCTCGTTGATGTAAAGCTTGAAGCTTCAGGGCCTTCATTTAGCTTCATCTTTTGAGTGTATATACACTCCTTTGAAGGCGATAGCTTGCGAACTATCCTCTTCTGCTCTTCAATTTCGCTGCTGGAATGCTTATCTAGCAGATTAAGGCTGGGGGTGTGTTGTGTGCGCGTCATTGAGTCAGAGCTTGAGGGCTTAGAGCCTTCAGCTATTTTCGTATTGAGAGGCTTCTGAGTATCTCTCATAGAGCTTTCAATCTTCAAGCGAGAAGCTGAGGCAGCATCATGTGTGTGCGCCGAAACTTTAGATACTTTCTCTGCTTTTGAAAGATACTTTGGGGGAGCTGAGGAAGCTGCATCTGTGATAGCATTAACACGAAAGTATAGTAGTAAAAACAGCAGTTGAAGATATTGCGTGTGTATGCGTAAAGTATATGTGAAAATTGTGTGTTTTTTTAAAAGTTTGTGTGTGGAAAGTGTGTATGAAAGCTGTGTGTGTGTGTTTGAAAACTGCCTTCTTGCATTCGCGCAAAATCTTACTGCTTCCATCTACATAGTAGCGCAAGAGTATGCGTGCATGCATGAGCCCTTTCTATGCTACTCAAGTGCTAATGGCCGATATTTTTGTGTGTGTGTGTGTGTGTGTGTTCTTATATTGATAGCAAAACATCAGAAGCAGCATTTGAGCATGTATTTGCGTGTGCGCACACGCAATTTATTTGCATAGGAAGATTCGATGTATGCACACACACTAGACGAAATGAAGGAAAGTCAAACAGGCAGAAATCTTCCTCTTCTCCACCTTTTTCATATGTTTCAATATGAGAGGGCTGAAAACACTGCCTTTGAATACACACACACAAACACATGCATCAAGAACTAAAACTCAGCCCCTATACTCCCATGAAAANAAAAAAAAAAAAAAACACACACACACACATACGCACGCATCAAGAACTGCAACTCAACCCGAAATCCTCCTTAAAACACGCACACACATTAAGAGCCACAACAAAGCCCCCTATATACCTTCCCCATACACATGCACACACATCAACAACCTCAACTAAACACCCACACTCCCCTCCTCACACACACACACACACACACACAATAAACCCAATCTTCACACCCCCCCTCTATCCACCACCTTCTCCTCTTCACTTACCCCCCAAGGCCTCCTCTTCTCTCTGAGGGACACCCTCCCCCCTCTTCTCTACCCTCTTTGCTTGCCCTTCACTGCCTCCTGAAAGCTCAGTTTCTACAGAGATAGCATCTTCTACTATAGAGAGGCCGAAGGCTCTATGGTGGTCAGCTCTAGAGAGTTGCACGTGTTGTGTGTTTTGTGTGTGAGGCACGCTTTTTCCTGCAGCGCTTCCTCTTCCAGGAGAAGCAATAGGAGATTTGAGAGAAGTAGTCTGAGAAGGCTTCCTTTCGCACACAGTGTGTGTTGCTATTGATTTACCTGTGAAGAGGAGATTAAAGGGAGATGGGGGGTTTTAAGGGCTGAGTAAGCAGCTTCGCTGTATGTGTAATGTCATCGCTACTCTTCTCTGAGCAGTGCAGCTTGGCTGGTGATATCACCCACTTTAAATGTGCGTGTGTGAAGTGTAGATACAGTCGAATACCGACCAATCTTGGAGCACACACAAGCACACAGCAAGGCATACAGCAAAAAATAGCGTATTGAGGCTCATAAAGCCAGCGTTGCCAATGTTCAGCTATGTGTGCGACATGTGTGTAAAGCTGAATGACTACGTATCTTTGAGCGTGCACACACACATACACACACCAGTTATTCCCTCTCTCTCTCTCTGAAAGAAAACAAGAGATTAGCGTCTTAATCTTCATAGGGGCGTGTGTGCAGAGCCAAAAAAGAATGCAGAGAAGCAGAAAAAGAAGCAAACACACTGAAAACTACCTGATTCGTGTGTTGCTGCCCTTGAGAAGGCAAAGTTGATTCAATTAGTGGATTTAAGAGAAGATTAGCCTCTTTACCTTTTACATGGTTTCTATCATCTTCCTTCGCTGTTTTTTCTGCTTCTTCTTCATTTTCTTCAGCGTCTTCTTCTTCTTCTTCTTCTATGGATACTTTTCGGCTTTCTTTTTGTCGTCTCTCAATCGACTTCGTCTTTTCTGAAGCTCTTGCCGCTAAGGGAGGCTTCTTCATTTGGCAGCTCGTGAGTTCCCTTATCCTTCTACAGACATCATCTTGAAGCTGAAAAAATCATATTTATATGTAAAAGTGAAACACACACACGAAAACAGGAAGCACCCACAGAGATTTTCACGCTCTCGCACACACCAACACAAGAAGATGCATGCACGCACATCAAAATACACAGAAAACACGCATACCAGCACACATGCATGCCAAAACAAACACACATATAGCACCCATGCACACCAACACACACACACACAAACTCTGAGATTTTCACCTAACTAGCCCCAGTAATACACAATCAAGCCCACACACACACACACACACACACTCGTCTTCAATCTAAAGGTGTAGCTTAGATTTCTTACCTTGAATCTAGCGTTAGTCTTTTTTATCACACTGTTTAGCCCTAATACCTCAATAGACAACTTATTGCAGCAAATCTTCGCATCATTGCAGAATCCTGAAGAAGATACTCTTGTGTGTGCAGCTGTGTGTTTGTACGGCCGTGCACATACAGCCAAAGCCTCTAAACGTATACAGCTATATATCATGTGGAAGCTCATAAGTTGACACACACTGAGATATGAAACTTTCTGAGCAAAAAGCCCCTATCGCCTGCATAACTGAGAAAAAGGACCTGCAAACACACATCGATGCCCCCCGTAGCAAACCATACACACACACCAATTTTCAACTTAGCAAGCCACACACACACACAAAATCCCACAATAAAAAGCCGAACACATCAACAGCCATTTTGATAAATCACGCTCATTAAATTCCTTGCTAAAAAATTCACATATACACATCTTAACAACAAACACACACGCACAATTCATATCGCGCACACGCACACCTTAAAAAAAACACACACCGTAATAACAAACAAGCACACACACACACACACAAACACACACACACAAAAAAACACACACACAAACACACACACACACACACACACACACAAAAACACACACACACACAAACACAAACACACAAACACACAAACACACACACAAAAACACACACACACACACACAAACACACACAAAAACACACACACACACACACAAACACACACACACAAAAACACACACACACACACACAAACACACACACACAAAAACACACACACACAAACACACAAACACACACACACAAAAACACACACACAAAAACACACACACACAAACACACACACAAACACACACACACACACACACACACAAAAACACACACACACACACACTATAAGCTAATCTCAGATTCAATGACTCTCAGCAACTCACTCGTTGCTTCTTCAATCTTTTTCCTGGTAGAAGTGGAGTATCTTAAGAAGCGGTTAAAGCCTACAGAACGAGAAGTGAAGAGATTTCCCTCCTCATTCTTACTCTTCTTCTTCTTGAGGTAAGCATCAATTTTTCTGAGCGATTTCCCAGCGTTTCTTGTGTGTGTGTTCATTCCGTTGCTAAGTAGAAGATGCTTCTCACTTACAGGCAGAAGGCTATTACCCTACGCATTGTGTTTAAAAGGGCTTGATTAGTTGTGTGTGTGGGCGTGCGTCTAGGTGAGCACAATCCACAAGCACGCCAATGTGCTTACAAGTGTGTGTGTATAATGAGTGCACCATTCCTTGCGCGTGTATAGTGAGTGCACTACTTCCTGTGTGTGTATAATGAGTGCGTCATTCCCTGTGTGTGTATAGCGAGTGTACCATTAGTTGTATATGCGTACAGATGGCATGGGTTTCTAAGTAATTTGCGTGTGTGAAGACAATCCACAAACATCCCATGTGTGTGCATTTAAGTACTTCAAGCTGAAGGCTATGAATGCAAAGGAGTTTCTGAGTTTTCTACAGTTAAAGAGAGCAACGAAGTTCATCGAGAACACAAAGCTTTTCGAAAAAACCATCATATGATGAAGAGGATCTTCGTTTACGAGCAAAGCCAAAGAAGATAGAAATACACACACACAGAATGTGAGGTATCGTACAAACACACACACACACACACACACACAAAGAGAACATAGCCTATTACGCCAGCACTCACATAAATAGAACATAATCTATCATACAAGCACACACACCCAGATATGAAGCTGCAAACACAAAAGAGCTCTATTCACACACGCACGCACACACACTTTGAGAACATAGAAGCATGGAAACTAGGTTTCATGAGGCAACTTGTGTATATGTGGAATGTTGATCACCAGGTTTACTGCGTTAAGATAGAATGTCTTTTCCTGAGTTAGTGCATATGCCTCTCTAAGTACTCTATGGCCTTTCTGCACACACATAGTACGCTCTTTCTCAATGATCAGCTTTCAGGATACTTACGCCTTCCTCACCTCCTCTTTATTCTCCAAATCTTCATAAGTCTGCTCTTTAACTTTCTTTAGTATCTTCTCTGCAAAGTAGATTGTTACCCTGAAATTCTCTCGAGATTCCGACAAAATGTGTTTTATCTGCTTCCTGAGATTAAGAAGAGGGAGATGTATGGAGAAGTGTGTGTGCGAAATGTAAAGAAGTGACTGAAGATGAGGCTAAACCTAGCAGTTAGCACCAATCATCAGCAGCGCACAACACACATGCATACGCAGGAAGAAGCAAAACAGCTACCATGAATCCACAAACAAAAGAAAGCAGAACACACAGCATATATGCACACGCAGAACATGGACAGCACACATGCACACACAGGATAAGACAACACACACATACTATGACTCTCACCCTCTTGTTACTGCCTGACTTTCTTGCTCATCCAAGTCGCCCATCTTCCTGTCTATCAACTCTATACTTCCTTCAATCTCTTTAAGGAAGGAAATCCACATACCGCCTCCTCCCATTTTAGTAGAAGGAGAAGGTGAAGCCATAGTATGGCTGACTAGTTGAGAGCTGATCACCATGTCAGCTTAGAAGAGGCTGTTAAGATGCACGCACAAGGAGATGAACTGATTGAAAGCTGCACACATGGAAAAATGGACACACACACACGCAGATGAACTCGTAGAAAGCAGCATAAACACACACATATACGCAGATAAACTGATGGAAAGCACGACATACACACACGCATACACTCTCAGCGCAGCCCACCTGTGTAGATCCCCGGACTCGGAGCTATCCTCTCGCGTAGTACCAGATTTATGAGTATTTCATGTGTTCATCAGCGGGTAGCCTCGTGCGCCGAAGGAGCTGCAAACAAAGCCTTTAGATGATAAAGTCAAAGGGGGGTTTCTGGGTGGGAGTTTGGCGTGAGTGGGGGGAATAGGGGGGTTGGTGTGAGGGGGGTGGATGACTGTTCATCTCTTTCTCCTTCACCCCCCCTTCCTCATCTCATTCTTCTCATTTCGATCCAGCTCTTTGCACACACAGAACACGCTGACTTCTTAAAAGATTGATGATGTGTGCGTGAGTATGAATTCATGCATAGATGGAGTTGAGCAGCACGCACATTCAGTTTATGTGTGTGTGATGCTTTCTGGGAGTCTAGTTATGTAGAAATAAAAAAAAACACACACATGCACACAAACGTAAAATTCACACACACAGACATACGTGCACACACACATTCACACACACGAAAGCATTCACGCACACATACAGGAAGACGCATACACATAATATAGAGAGAGGCAAAACATGTAGAGATATCAATAGAAGCAGACACACACAAAGATAAGCATCTACACGTACACAATAATAAATCTGTACACATGATGGCGGGCACAAAGATACACACACATACAAAAACAAACATATATACATACACACAAGGATACAAATCTACACACGCAAACCCACAGTAACACACCCACTCGCATGCACACTCACACACACACACTCACTTACAAACGCGTACACGCTAACGCAAGCTTCGCACTACTATTTTCCCTAGTTCCTTCAACATCAGCACACGCTAGCATCTCATTCCTTAGTGATGCAATGGCTGCAGAGTAACGAAAAATCCATACTATTGGGTTCGAAAAAGTTGCAAGCTGGTGTTGATGCAAACTAATTACAGATCGAATATGCTAGTCCATAGAAGCAACTGCACACACACATGCACACACACACACACATACACACACACATTGCGCACACAAAAAAAGTTAACTCATTGCCTAGAAACTGTTTAAAGCTTAAACTCATGCTTCTATTCTTCTAGAAAGCTTCGGGCTAATAAGAAGGTGTGCAGATTATAGCTAGGTCTCACACCATGTTTGTGTATGTGCCTGTGTATGTTAGTGCGTGTGTGCTGGTGTGCATGTGTTTACGTGTGAGTATTTTTCCGCGTGCTCATATGTGTGTCTGTGCATATGTGTATGTGAGCACATGCATTTTTTTATGGCCGTGTGTTTGTGTGTGCGAAATACTAATGCCCATATATATGTGAACGAGTGCTTCGATGCATCTATGTGCTCTCCTACATATCTGCCTAACTTGTTTTTGTGCGTATGCACCAACGCTGTAGTCACAATAGCTCCCTCTGAAATGGCAAGAATGTGCGTGTGCGTGTCAACTTATTCTTACCTTCCTGTGTGTGTGTGTGTGTGTCTGTGTTGGCTTACTCACTACTGTGGTGTGTGCTAACTTTCACATGCTAGTGTGTGTGTTGGTCCTTGTGTGTTCACTTACTCACTACTGTAGTGTGTGCCAGCTTACTCATGCCAGTGCGTGTATATCTTTACACCACAAAGTATGATTAATGTGAGAGTATATTCTAGTGCACGTATATCAGTTGCTACTTTGTGTGTGTGTTGCAATCTAGGTGCTCTTTATAAGAGAAGTCTAATACTCGCTGATAAGTATACCGCATAAAAGCCCTGCTTAGTTTAGTACAAGTGATAATTTCTGTGCGTTTTGTGTGTGCGCAAAGTTACTGTTATCTGTGTGTGGGTATCTGTCGATGTGTATGTGTCCCATGTGCTTGCGTGTGTTTGCGCTAGTCTTTATCGGTGTGTTTGGTTATTGGTTTGTGTTAATTTGTCGGTGCGTGAGCACCCACGCAAGTTTGTATTTGTGTTTCCGTGTGTGTGTGTCTAACCTTGTTCATAAATGTCTGCAAGTGTGTGCTCGTGCGGATATTCTTGTGCATCCTTGTGCGTAAGCGTTTGTATGTGTGCTCAGCCCTCTTACATCTATACAACCCTCTGTGTGTGTGTTTTGAGGCTCGCATGCTTGCATTTCTTGTGGAGCACATACTGGAGTTTTCGTTTATACTAACCGAGAAAAAAGTGTTGGGCTGCTCTCTCGAACTCTGGTAGTTTAAGTAATGCAAAGAAAAAATGTAAAACAAACTTTAAGAGGAGGGAGTGTGTGAAAGGCTGTGAGAAGAGAAGAAAACCTGTTAGATGTTTCAATTCTCAAATTTCCTCGGTAATTGGGAAACATTTAGTAAATTATATGAGGTGGTTGAAGTGTGTGTGTGTGTGTGTTTTGGTGTGCTTATATGTGTGTGTGCATATATATGTGTGTGTTGCAAGTTTTTCTTATTCTCCTCATTTAACGATGGTTTTCACATGGGACAGCTAGTCCTAAGCTGAGGCGCTTAAGCTACCGGAGATTTAAGCTGATGAAGCTGCTTCCTGAAGCTTACGAGATGGGGGGGATTTAGGCCTTATCTGAAGAAGGGGGGAGGGGGGTAGGGTTTATCAACTAAGCAGCCTACTATTTTGCCCTCTTATGGGACTAGCAAACTCAGGAAAGAGCACCTTGGCAGGCAGCGATGGGTGATCAGGTGGTTATCAGTGGGGGAGGTAGTGTCAACTAGTTGTAGTACAAGTCGGAGGGAGTAATAGCAGCTTAAGCTAGAAGTAACACGCACACACTGGGGGAATAGCTTTGCTAACTAAGTAGCTAGCTTTACACACTAGGTGACTAAACACTAGATGACTAGCTTTACACACTAGGCGACTAAACACCAGGCAACTTGCTTTACACACTAGGTAACTAGCTTTACGCACTAGGTAACCAGATTCACCTACCGATAAACCAGCATACAGTTTATGGTAGTTACTGGCTAAACCTAGGCGCTTATCTCTAGCTCCCCATGAAGCTTAGAGACTTGGATGCATCTCATGAGAACTGCTATCCTCTTCTCCAAGGAATAGTAGCTTTCTTCAGGTACTTTGACAAGAGACCGGTGGCAGGCACCCAAAACACCACACACACATATATACCATCCAAAACAACACACAAACGAGCACATCAGCCCAAACACTATAACTAAAAGCACACCACATACCATATACACACATACTACCTCACACACTACACACACTGCTTTTCCAGTGGAATATTGAAGTGCGCTATCCTTATCAGCTCTCCTCGCGTTTAAGCGATGATTTGTTAGTTCTACATAAACTTAGAGTATAGCACACATAAGTTTACGTGTTCGATGGAGAGAAGCTACTTCTCAAAGCTACGCAGCTAGCAAACACACACACACACACTTTTTTAATAATAGAGAGGAAGCAATACAGTTTATTAGGCAGCCAAAGAGAAGGTAATTTTAGCTTGGGTAGCATGTGTGTGTGATGGCTTTGGATACGTACAAACACACAAACTAGGTGTATGTGAAGGTGAAAGCAGAGCTGTAGGAAAGCAGCTGCTTACCTACAAGAAGATCAAGCAGGCTTTAGTATAATAAGAAGTTACATCAGCATATAGTTAGGAGGGTTGTAGGGACATCTGTATAGGCAAAATCGTGGAAACGATAGGAATTGTCTGTGTGTATGCCTGAAAAACGTTGTAATTAGAGGAGAGAAGGTCTTAGAGAGATTGGAGGGTGTGCGTGTAGTCACCTTTTCCTCTAGAAGAGTGCGTGTGCGTGTATGTGCGTATGCGCGTGTAAATGATGTGTTTTTTTGTACATGTATGTAAATGTGTTTGTGTACATTTGTGTGTTTGTGCATGTGTGTAAGCGTGTATGTGTGCATGCGTGTTCATGCATCTGTGTGTGCATGTTCCCCTATGTGCTCCTCTGTGTGCATGATCTATAACTGCACAGTAATGTTTGTAGCTTTCAATTTCCAGGTGAAAACGTTTGCTTCTTCATTGTGGTTTGCTGGGGAATTGTGATTTTGTAGGGATTTAATGCATACAAAACAAAAAGAGCAAGAAGAGAAGAGCTGAGAGATTTGGCACATTTCCGGGCTTTTTCTTTAGCTCAGCAGCACGCTGCGTAGTTCGACGAATCGGCTGGGAAAAGCTGTGGAACTGAAAGTCTTTACTATCGACACAAAGTGAGTAGCACACACACAAGCCAGATTACTCACATACCAGCCAGGTAACACACAAGCCCATCAACATGCAAACACAGCCAGGAAACACACACACTCAAGACAAGTAACATATACACAAATGCCAAGTAGCACACGGGCAAGGTTACGCGCACACGAGCAAGGTTACGCGCACACCAGCCACTTAACACGCACAGCCAGGAAATACACACACACACAGCCAGGTAACACACACACACAGCCAGGTAACACACACACACAGCCAGGTAACACACACACACAAACCAGGTAACACACACACACAAACCAGGTAGCACACACACACAAGCCAAGTAACATATACACACATGCCAAATAACAATCGGACACAAGCCAGGTAGCACAAACACACAAGCCAGCAAGCACACACACAGCCAGGAAATACACACAGACAAGCCAGGTAACAGACACACTCAAGTCAAGTAACATACACACATGCCAAGCAAAAATCGCACATAAGCCAGGTAACACACACTAAAAAAATTTACTCCCAAAAGTTGTTTTTCTGGCTTTTTTTGAAAATAATAGAAAAGGCGAAGATGTTAGTGTAGAGTGAAATATGTTCGAGATTATCGAAGATGAAGAGGAAGTTTATACTTTGCGAAGAAATTTGTGGAAATCGGCTAAAAATCGCACCGACATACAAAAATTATTGTGAAGCATCATCTTCTGGTATTTGCAGTGTACGTACACTCGATTAATGTATTTAAATATGAATTTTTTTGATTGCTGCGTGTGGAAGAATGCTATCTTCTTTGTTTATGCTGTATGTGTGAGCATGCTATCTCTTCTGCTTTTACTGTGTGTGTTTCCCGGAAGAAAGATGATGAAACAAAGTTTTCCATAGCAAGACACGGCGATGACGAAACCCAAGCTTGCGAATATATAGGTGTGTGTGCGTGTCCCTATCTGAAGCCATACTTTCGTGTAATGCATTTTCTTGTGAAAGAATGACTGTGCATCAGGCTATATAATTATGCTCTTCTTCTTCTGGCGAATCTCTGCGTGTGTACAACTTTTAACCTATCTCCCTCTCTGTGTATATCTTCTCTTAATTATTAGAAACATAATGATGGCAGCAAAGTAGCTCTTTCTCTCATTCTTTGCATTCGAGGAATCAATGCTTTTCTCACGCTTTTTGCAGCGATTTCTATGAGTATATTCCGAGAATGAATGGTGTGTGTGCAGGTATGATGAACTCCTACTATTAGGCTGCTACGACTCGATCATTTTATATCTCTTCACTATACGAATGCTTTGCTATTCAGCCTCCTTCCTTCTTAGCTACTCCGTACATACCCCCCTCCGAAGATACTTACTCCTATTCGTTCTTCTCTACCTCTTCGTTGCCCCCCCCCCCTTAACCCTTCATTAATCCCCCAGTTGAATCCTTCGTTGAGCTCCTCACTTTTGCAGCTTTTTTCTCTCCCTTGGAACCGCCTACCACCCCCCTCGTGTAGATCCCCATTTGAAACAGCCTAGCTTTGTGGTCTGCTTGAATATGAAGTGACCAAACCGCTAGGTGTGCCTCCCCCCAGTGGGAATGCTGCTAGGTGTATGCGTCAACCCCAAGTGATAAGATTGCCCATCTGCTGCACCACCCAGTGAGTAGTACTCAGTCTATCTCACCCCCTACTGAGAAACCCCCCTTTATTTCACCTCCCCGTGATAAGTTTGCCCTTCTCACTCACTCCCTCAATCTTCTAGCGCCCCACCACCACTATCTCTCCTGCATCTTCTATCCCCCTACCACTCCCTCACCCCCCAATCTTCTACTCCCCCACCACCACCTCCTATCAAGTATATGGCGTATAGGTTTAGGAGGGAAGGGGATTGGGTGAAGAATAGAGTGAAGTTTGAGCAGTCA
This sequence comes from Nephromyces sp. MM_2019, assembly GCA_015657535.1. NCBI lineage: Eukaryota > Apicomplexa > Aconoidasida > Nephromycida > Nephromyces > Nephromyces sp. MM_2019. The sequence goes on along the minus strand of JADHZB010001333.1, from coordinate 6,883 downwards.
GGGATGAAGCCATGGATTGAGAGCTTCAAATGGGAAGTAACCAGTTGGCACTACAAGTATTGGATGGGCCCCCAAGCTAAAGAAACCCTAATGAAATACCCTTATGGTAAAAGAGGTGTTTGTGTTTCTGTGTGTATATTTCTGCGTCTGTGTGTTGGGGGGAATTTATGAGTCTAAATATATATATGTGTGTGTGAAAAAATGAGGGGGAGAATCGATTTAGGGGATGAAATGCTTGTATTGTGCTGTATAAATTGTATGTAATGTGGTGATATTTGATCTTTGTGTTTATGTGTGCGTCTGCACTTGTGTTTTCATGTGTTTGCTTGGGTATGTGTGTACCTCCATGGACTTGCTTGTGTGCGTGTGTGTGGGTGTATGTGTACTTGCACCTCCATGTGTGCGCCTTTGTGTGTTTGTGCCTCCATGTGTGCGCCTTTGTGTGTTTGTGCCTCCATGTGTGCGCCTTTGTGTGTGTGTGTATGAGTGCTTTCAATTCAAAGGTGAAAGAGGAGAGTTTCTATGAAGATTAGAGCCATAGATTTCTGATGTGGATTTGAAGAGCATGGGGGGATACATTGCTGGCTAATCACTCTGTTTGAGCATTAGGCTCTCAATTCGCTTACTTCTTATGAGCACATCCACACACGCACTAGAGCCACTGGAAAACTATGTTTATTTTAAAGGCTAGGCATTGCAGTAAGGCTTCATCGCCAGCCTTTCTTCTTCCTTCAACTCTGTTGATGCTCTAAATCTTATGCTTTATCCTTTCGCTGACTCATCTCCTTGCCCTATCTACACACCCATCTTTCATCTCTGCATTACTCCTTCCCCGTCCCCCCCGCATCTCCCCCCACCCGTCCACCCCTCATAACCCCCCACACCTCCCCCCTTTCTTACAGCTGCTGAACAACTACAGTATATCTTAGACTGCATAGCTACGGGCAGATCCTCGACGAAGTTTCAGGCAGTGAATGAGAGGTTGAAGAGGAAGGCCCTCCAAGATCGTTTCTACTTTAGAACTGCCCTCCCTATAACAGTGCCTTACATTAGAAGCTCCAACCCCTTCTGTAGGGTTTCATCGAATAGGGTGGGGTGGGAGGAATGGAGGGCGTCTATGGCAAATCATCCCAAGCCTAAGGGGGGGCATAAGATTGGTGGAACTGACCCCCTCCCCCCATTCTTTCCGAGATTCAAATAGGAGCTTTTAGGGGGGAAAGATGTGTGTGTGTGTGTGTGTGCGTGTATGTGTGTGTTGCTTGTGTTTTTACGTGTGTATGTGCGCCTGTATGTATGTGTGTGGTTTTTGCTTGTTTCTTTGCGTGTGTGTGAGTTACTGTATCTGTGTGTGTGAGTTTTGCTGTGATTTTGCCGGTGTGTGCGTGAATGTGTCTGTGTGTGTGCTTTTTTCGGTGTCTTCACGTGTGAGTTTTTGTGCCACTATATCATCTTTATTGAATCTAGACCTGTGCATGTTGCGCTATCTGTGTGTGCATTACTGTAGCCCACAGTATGCAAATTTGTGAACTCCTCTGTGTGTCCACTTCTCTTTATTTTGTGTGTATGAAAGAATGAAGGGCAGGCTATATGTGTGCGTCTAGCTTATAAGTAGATATTTTAGCTTACTTATAGCAAAATTTTTAAGTTTTTGTGTGTGTGTGCGTCTTGAAAAAGATACTAGAGCCTGGCAGCTTGTGGCAGGACACACACACGCACAGTCATTCTTAGTGAGTTGGTTGAGGGTACTCCTTTGCTTAAGGGAATCTCCAAACTTCTCGCAAACTATCATCTTCTAGTCGGTTTGAGAGGTTTTTGTGGCGGGTTTTCGCTCATCAGCATACCTGCAGTGTGTGTGTGTATGCGAGTGTTTCTACCTGCGTACTTGCATAGGAGCGTGTGTGTGTTGGAGGGAGTCTGCCAGCGTATTTTTTTCTAGTATTCTATTCGTGTGCCTCAGTGTGTGTATGGTGCGCACACATTCTTATTTAATCCTATGTGGATTTGTGTATGTATACATATAAAGTTGCCTATGTAGATATGTGTGTGGATCTTTTACTATGAGTATTCTATCGCCTTAAAGTACATCATTATTTGAGAAATTCCTGCCTTATTGTAGGGCTCAAAGAGGGTAGGATATGTACGCAGCCTTTACAGCTCTTGAAGATGCTGAAATGCACACACACACTCTCAGCCTTTGACCATCTAAAGGCAGGAGGGAGGCTTTCCTTCCTTCCGTTTGTATAGGTTATAGATGGTGTGTGTGCTTTGTGTTTACAAAAGCTTACGCAACCAACTTCCTATCTAGAAAAAAACTGACACACACACACAGTTGCTAGCAAAGTTAATCGCAGAAAAGGCTGATACGAACACACAGTTTCTAGCGAACTAAATAATATATAGAGAAGGCTGATGCGCATAGTTACTAGCAGGATCTGGCATAGAGAAGGCTGAAACGCACACACACACAGTTGCTAGCAAAGTTAATCATAGAGAAGGCTCGTGCACGCAGTTGCTAGTGGGATCGAACCCAGCAAGGGCTGACACACAGACACACAGTTTGTCTAGTATCAATGTGTGTGTGTGTGTGTGTGTGTGTGTATTTGAGAAAGCCTTATTGAGTGTAATAAAAATCTGGAAAGATGACTGACAAGAAGCATACAATCACCATCTCAGCGGTTGCTCTATCGACTAACCTTTCGGGTTTAGCTAATGATCAGAGCAAAATTTAAGAGCTTAGATACAATACACGATATAAAGCGTATAAGAAATGAGAGAGAGGCACCTTCCTTATGTACTCTATGCCTGTGGCATAGCGTGTTTATAGGTGTGTTCTGTGTGTGTGTCTGGGTGTGTTCTGTGTGTATGTCTAGGTGTTTCTGTGCGTGTCTAGGTATGTTACCTGCTGCTCTCTCCCTTTCTCGTACGTTTGCTTCGTTCAGCGTTTAGTGCGAGGCTCGATGATGCGTGTGTGTAGCCGCATGCACTGCATGTGTGTGCAGCATCTATACGCTACTGCAACCTCTTCTCCGTGTGTGTGTATTTCCAGGGTTTAGTGCGTGTGTGTGTATTCCCAGGGTTTAGTGCGTGTGTGTGTATTTCCAGGGTTTAGTGCGTGTGTGTGTATTTCCAGGGTTTAGTGCGTGTGTGTGTATTCCCAGGGTTTAGTGCGTGTGTGTGTATTCCCAGGGTTTAGTGCGTGTGTGTGTATTCCCAGGGTTTAGTGCGTGTGTGTGCCCATTTTCCAGGCTTAAGCATCTCCTTGTGTTCCAGTTTCCAGGCTTCACTGTATGCCTTTTGTTTCTTTGCTCGCCGCTGCAGTTTCCCCTTCCACAAGCTCCGCGAGTTAAGCGCTCAGATTAACGCTCGTGTGTGTGGGAATATTCGCTATAATGAAGGCGCGAATATGTGTGTGCGGCCGTGTGTGTGAAACGATTTTTTTGACGAAATTTCTATAGAAAAAGTGGGATCCAAAGCTTAAAGGGCTTTAACCGCCGGTAAAGTGATGTTTTCCGCAGGTAAAGACTATGGAAGGAGGAGGGAAAGAAGGATGAGGTAAAGAAGGAAGAGATTAAGCGTATGTGCGAGGAAGAGGAGGGGGGTTTTTGGAGAGGGATGCCTTGAAAGTGCATTATGATGGGGGAGAAAAGTGGAAAACCATTGAGGAAGTTGAGCCGATGAAGAGGGAAATTTGATGTTTTTTGGAGGTTGAGAAGAGGAAGAGGGAAATTTTGATATTTTTTGGGAGGAGGATATGTTTTCTCTGATGGAAGCAATTATGTAGAAAGCTGAAGGGGAGACAGAAGTTTAAAGCGTTGAAAATGAGAGATTTTTGGCGATTTTTGAAGTTTCTCTGCTTCTTCATGCCTTTGAGGTGAAATCCGCTGTTTCCTATCAGCAGGGAGACTGTTGAGGAGGTGGTTTTGAGAATTTTAGAGGATTGTAAAGGAGTTTGTGGAGGGTGCTGATGAAGGAGGGATGAGTATATACATTTAAGCTATTGTTGAAGCTGTGTGCATGTGTTCGTTGGTGTGTGTGTTGGTGTATGTGTTGGTGTGTGTCTTGATGTGTGCGTGTGCTTTGCATAAGCTCTGTGTGTCAATTTTTTAAAAATAACCTCTGTGTGTGTCTCTTTTGGTTCTCCTTTGTGTGTGCGCTAGCCTATATAGCCTTGCTATGCTCATTACTTTTTTGTGAAAGTAAGAAGATGTGTGTACACACATACATCTGAGAGTATCAGCATGAAGGCTCCTACTGCTGCTGCTGAAGTGGCATCACGACATTTCGTAGAAGCCCTTATCCAGATGATTGAAGCTCACACACACGAGCAGCCGCTGCCTGTTTCCTGCGTGTGTGTTCGCCATCGCTCAGGAAGCCTTTAAGCATTTCTTTTAGCTTCTAGGCGTTAGGTGTTTACTCGTGTTTTTTTCTCTCTTTTCGTGCACACTTGTATGAGCTCCTCTCCTATGCCATGCACCCCCTGTCCTTAAGGTTTCGCTATGAGTATCCTTCCATAACTTACACCCCCCTTCTCCTACAGTGTACATACACTCGCCTTCATCACCACCCCCCACCTTCTTCAAAGTAGGAAACCTACTCTCTTAGCTCATCGCTTGAAGATACTGTAGAAGCTACTCAATGAACCTGTTTGCTGCTGCCTGTTCACAAGACAAAACACACATATACACACGGCAGTCTATTCACACTAAGAGCTGCTTTTGTATTGCATATACTCGACCATTAACTACAGCTTAGGTGTTACACCACTACTTGAGTGACACACACGTACTTTCGCGTCTCGAAAAAGCACACTGGAACAACATACACACACACAGCGCATGCGGTTGAGAGCAACACGCTTGAGCAACAATCCTACACACTGACACACTCACGCTTGAAAGCAGCCCTACCAAATCCACACAAAAACATCAGCACACACAGTTAGTAACCACGCACAAATCCACACATGTGCACAAACAAATGTACTCACACACACACATCCACATGCACACCAATATATGCACGCATCCTCGCATGCTCAAACAACTACACATATCCATATATGTCCACGCACATCCGCATACATTCACACAAACACCACGCACACACGTCCACACGTAGCCACACCCGTACCCACCTCCTCCTGCGCACGCGCACGCACTCTCATCTCTCTTCAGGTATGTAACTCCCCGCTGAAAACCCCCCAAAAAAGGATGAACAGCGTTCAGTCGAGCAGCGCACACACTTTCACTGAAGCTCTAAACACTCCCATAGCTTCAGTGGCCTTGAGGCCTGAGAGGTTATGCTTCGCGCAATCACGGTTACTTCCATCAAAATCCTCCAGTATCGCTGAAGACCTTGAATTCTCGCACACACAGTCTTCAAACACCCCGATTTCAGCGTCTTCCACTGTATGTACAGTTCCTGAAGCAGTTTGTCCTCCTGATTCTTTCACCCCCTCCCCTTCTGATACGCTGTTATCCCAAGAAAGTTGTGAAACTTTTGGCACACCTTCAATTAGAGGTACACACAAAAGTGAAGAGGGGGGGGAAGGGGGAGAAGATGATGAGGATAGATGCAGCGGAGAAGAAAACGCCGATGAAAAGGCTGAAAAGTTTGCGGAAAACGAGTTTCTAGGGTTGAAGAGAAAAGATTCTGCCGATTTTTTGCTACATGAGGAGGGAGGAGAGGGGGGGGAGGGTCGTGAAGTCTCGGGGGGGGATGGTGAATTGGAGGGGAAAGAATTGGGGGGAAGCACTGCTTTGGAGGGTGATCAGGAAGGGGAAGAAAATGTGGGGGGTGAAGCTCTTACAGTTGGAGCGTTTGAAGAAGATGAAAAAACAAGAGTAGAAGCGCACGAGCTTCCTTCTCGTAGATTAAGGGGAGATTGCAGCTATCAATCATTGAGCATAGATGAAGCAACTGCACTCTCTTCTCTCAGGGTAGACGAGAACATCAACGAGGAAATAAAGCCTGGTGAAGTGCTAAGTAGCGAAGCTTGTAGAGTAAGCGAATACACAGCCTCTCAATATGTGGCTTCTGACCATCCTCAAAATGCAGGTTCTTTAGCAAATTTTCTGGAACCACCACATCACCCTAAGAACCTGGAAGACTCATCTAGCCTACCCCCCTCCCCCAAATCCCCCCCGGAAGGAAGCAAGCAACTCAGCAAAACCTCCTCCCACCAATCCACCCTTGAAGAAAGTAGGCGTATCAACCAGACATCCCTGGAAGAAAAGAAAAAAACTCTCCATTCCTCCCCCTTCCACCCCCCTCCAGAAGGAAACAAGCATCTCCCCCTAATTCATGAAGCAGAAGACACCCCCCTCCCCTCGAAAGATGATCAAATGAAGGAGGAAGTTTGCTCTATGGGAATGGAGCTTATGCTGGAGGTGGAAGGTGACTGGGAGGATATTGGTGATGGAGTAAACACCAACGTCTCTCTACTGCATGAGAGCTCATCCATGCACCTCGAAGAAGTAGCAACACACACCCTCCACCCCCCTCCTCCTCATCTTCTTCATTCTGGAGACAAACTAATTTCTGCTGAGAACATCAGCTACGAAGAAGATGCTGGAAAGCCCCCCAACAAGAGAGAACAGTCTCTTCAAAGAAGCTCCTCCCTCTATCTCAGTGAGGGGGCTTACTCAGATCAGCGAGCGAAAAATATCTCCCCACCCCCCACTATTGCTGAAATCTCATCATCTCCTTGGCCGAGATCGGAACATAGTAAAGCAAGCGCAAGAGGTTTATTGAATATGAGGAGCTCTCTCACCTCCCCCCACTACTCTATCTCAATGACACACAATTCCCCCATACCCCCCTCGCAAGATTTTAATTCGTTCGAAAAGGGGGGGGGTTTGGTGGTGGCTGAGCTTCAAAAGAA
>JADHZB010001330.1:3451-32182 GCA_015657535.1 Nephromyces sp. MM_2019 | reverse complement strand
ACACAAATGAGGGCCTCCTCAACAACGAAGCATAGATAAAGCCTATGCTCCAACACACACACGATATCCCAGATACTGAAAGAAAGTAATGGCTAGGCTCAACATACACAACAGAAGAGTTGCTACTCCTAAATCCTACGGTATAATTTCATCAATTTGGATTCCTCCTTCTTTCTCTATCTTCAAAGCAATCCATCCCAGCATGCATCTTCAATAGTCTTCCTCCTTCAACCCAAAGAACACACACGCATACTTACACTTGAAATAGCACAAACACACACTCAATCACTCCTGAAATAACACACACATATACTTGCACTCAGCCTCATAACTTACTGCTCCCTTATAGACTTCTGATGAGCTCTGCCTTCCTTAATTAAGCGTGAATCAAAGTGGGCCATCGCCAGCATTATCACGTGCTTCTCAAGCACCTGAAGAAGATGTGTGTGCGTGCAAAATAAAGCTCCAGAAAGCCCATAAAACATGAAACGTACATACCAAGATCCACACACGTTAAGACTCTGAAGAATCACGCACACGTTAAGATTCGCAGGAACCACGACTTACACACACAAGATTTCCAAACACCACATAAAATTCCCACGTACACCAAGATTCACACACACCCACACACCCACTCACAGCAGATTCTTTCTGAACAAGCAAGTCTGTGTTGTTATCACGAAATCTAACAAACTGCTCATACAGCTTGCTAAGAGAAGCTTCTACTCTATCCAACTGATAAGCTCCTTCTGCCTCAAAGAAACCTTCAATTCCATTATAAACCACCTCTTTTCCCGACATTTCAGCGATGAGATCGAAGAGGAAACGGAGCTGCCTCTCCATCTCTACTATCCTCTGTATGTAGCGCTTATACTGGCGATTCATTGAGACTTCATTCATCTGGAGGTGGAAGAGAGGGGGGTGCTTTTGTGGAGGGGGGGGATGGGGAGAGAATCTCCTTGAGTGGGGTGGGGAACTGGGGAAGAGGGTGTGTGAGGGAGGGGGGTGTGTTGAGAGTATCCCTTCGAATGAGTAGCGAATTGGGATTGGAGGGTGTGCGTGTGTGTGATGCACTTGTGTGATTTTTGTGTGTTTTTAGAGGCGTATGTATGAAGGTGGAGAAGCAAACACATATGAAAAAGATAAGAGAGGAGGACGGAGGGTGTGTGTATCTGGAGCTGTTTTGAGAATATACTGAGGGAAGAGGGGTTAGATGTATATATACACATACAGGGGGGAGGGATGTTGGAACACATCTTGATCTGCTGTGAGGGTATAGTGAGAAAAAGGGGGAAAGGTACGCACACACACAGATGGTGTACATACACCTTAAGTTCTTGTAAATAAACTGTTAAAAAATGAGAATCAAACACGCAGATTTCATATAAACTTCCACTTACTATCAATCTCTTCTTACAGGCAAATATACACACACGGATACAAGCAGTCAACGCAAGCTTACTCATACACAGGCGTAGAAAATCCTCCCAATCATCGTAAAGATGATGTATACACATGGGAATAGCCCAGCCATTAAAAACAGCGGACATCACTTGGTTAATGAAGCTCTCATTCTTCTCATACGCAAGAGCACACACATACACACAATAGCATTTTCTTCGGAGAAGCCATACAAATAGACTTACATCTACCAACTGAATACATCCTCGACGGCCTAGAAGATCAATAAACTCTCGAGCTCGATCGCTTGGTATAACCAGCGTCCCATGTTTCATGGGCTGAACACACACACATTCAAGCAAAAAAAAACATTTTACAGGGCTTTTCCAGCTGAAATATTCAACGAGAAACGTCTTCAGACTAACATACACACAGAAGTACGTAGAAACATCATATCTCTCAAAGAGGAAGAGCTCTACGTGTTCGCTTCGAAGAGTATTCAGCAATATGAGAAAACATAGGCTAAAGTGCATGCAGCCTTCTGCTGGAAAAGCCACATTAAGAGGAGCACACAAACACACATGCACCTCCCAGTGAAACAAACTATAATACACCGGAGCACAATGGAAAACAGAGAACACACAAATGGTAAATATACACACCAGAATAGGAATAAATCACACATTAAGTCAACACACCAAGAAATCACACAGTGAAACACACAAGAAACTACGTCCTAGCACATCAAAGAAACTCAAACAAATACACCAATCCACCAACTGGCACACAAGCATACACACACCAATAAACACAATCACACACCAAAAAGTCAAACACCCACCCTCCAAAACATCAACAGACCCTCCTCACACACCAACATACCCCCCTCACAAACCAATCCACAAGCACACCCCCCACACGCTTCCCACATTGCAAAGTATTATCGGGGAGTTCAAATCGATTTGTTAAAGAAAACCCAATGAACTTTCCGTTCTATATGAACATGATAAATCCCACACGGTGTACATACACCACACACACAGTGATTACCTCAGATCTTAACAATGGCATCTTGAAGCACTGTTCAGTTACTAAGCGACTTTGAGGATAATTCCATTAAATATTGCCGCGAGACTGAAGATAGAAATGAAGCAGCCAAGAGTTTTGTTTCCATTTCAAAGGAAAGACACACACAGTGATTACCTCAGATCCACGCACACAAACATGCACACATACACGTGAAAAAATAGGCAAAAAAAACACACGAAGAGAATCACACGCATAAAACACACACATAAGCATATATCGACGCACAATGACACATGCACCCACACTTAGCCACCCACACATACAGACGCACACACACTTTAGCATTCAAAACGATTAAAGCGGTCATAGCTTAAAACTATGCAAATAGCGGCACCCCCTGCCAAAGCATAGAAGAATACTGAAGATTCTAAATAAACAGTAGAAAGTGGGTAAACAAAGCGCTCAAATCAATAAGAAAGCAATTAAACACGCAATTCCTCATTACACTCTTTGAGGAAGAGGAGAAAAATGAGCAAAACGAGAAAGATGAGAATATTACGATAAAAAACAGATAATGAGGAAGAAAAGGAGATTGCAAAAAAATTATGAGAAAAACCAGATCATGAGGACGAGACTGCAAGGTAAAAATTATGAAGATGAGGAGGCAAAGCAGAGAAATTTTCCACTAAAAACTACTTTGACGCAGTGAGCGCCAGAAACTTCGAAAAAAATTGCCTTTTCTCGCATTCAGACATTCTTCACCCCAAAAAAGCAGCAAACACACACATGCACTACAACAAGGCGGATAAGCTTGCTAGAATAATTTTCTTCCAGTCTCTTCCCTAGGAAAAGAAATTCTCCCATCACATACCCTCACATCCTCTCCACAACGCCAAAATTCCGCACACACGCGTAACACACAACATAATGTAATGGATGAAAGTTGCTTTTGACTTCTTCAACCATTTTCACAGCAAAATTTCCAACTACTGATACATACACAGAGCAAAAAACTTTTCCCCACCCATGTGAATAAGCTAATCAAAGCAGAAAACATGCTGCATATCAAACTCTGCACCATCTCCACCGTTCTTCACACAAGAAGAGGTAGAATTTCCACCAAAAAAAACATCAAAGCGTGCAAAAAAAGGCTAGCATCAAGCAAGAAACTCATTCGTTGAAAACCACAAGTCTGTCTCATACTCTGGTTTTTCGCTGCCTTCATTTATGAATACTTTCACACAAAAACTGTAAATGTTTCTATCATCACAACTAAACAGCCGCCCCCACGAAGCTACGATATGCAGATTATTCGAGCGCAGAAACACAGGAGTTTATAGGTATACCCCACAACAAACACAATTCGACACCCAGGTGCACACACACAAATACACATACAGATGCAGATACAAATACACACACACATGCAAGGATACACATACATATATACACAAATACACATACAGATGCAGATAAACATACACACACATGCATACATACACGCACACATGTATACATACACACATAAACACACAATTACACAAAAACACAGTAACACACAAGCACACACGAACACACAAAAACACAATCATACATAAACAGACACGCACCACCTCATACACACAAACACACACTTTTTCGCATGAGACACCTCCCCCCTCAAAAACTCACAGAAAGTTTCGCCCTACAATCCTTGAAATCCTTAAAAGAGAAAAAAAGAAGTTTCAGGCGTAGGAAAGCGGGAAATCAACGAGAATAACCTTCAACCACACAATCAAATGCGGGGATCCCTTTCATTAATTCTCTATAAGCGGCCTGCACTTCGGTGGTGTGTGTGTCCGTGTGTGTGAATTTAATTTAATCAGTCATCAGCCAGCAGAAGAGTGATACATGAGGGTGTGCGTGTGTATTCTTGTGTTAATAAACTGAAATCATTCATCACGCTATATCCCCCAGCGGACGTTTCTGTAATGAAGCAGCAGCTTGCTCAGAGGTTTAAGTAGAGCGGCGACTCTTTATTAATCTCACGCAATAAAACCCACAACAGTCGCATGGTAAAACTACGGTTGAAGAAGAAACAGCGGTGCATCAGAAAGTGATGAAGCGCTGGAGGAGTGCAAATCCGCTTATTTTGCCTACGCTATACTTTTTTGGGAAAAGTTTTCACGCACACAGTACACACACACACACACACACGGCGGCAGTCGAAGGGGGGGTGTGTCATGCTAATGCGTGGGGGGGTTGTGATGGTTATGACCCATCCTCACCGCGTGGGGAGGTCCCTAGGTGAATCAATGGGGGAAGGGGAGGGAGGGGGGTAGGGCTTTAATATTTAGGGGAATGCGTGCGCACCTTGATGTGGGTTGGGGCTGGGGAAGTGCGTCTGCCCAAGTAAGTCGGGTTAGCGGCAGTGAGGGGAGGGTGGTGGAATTGCTGCGATGCGCGCTGCTACTACAGCAGGCTGAGGGGTGCGTGGGGGGTCTTGCGTAGATCGAAGGGTGTGAATTTGGCGCGTAGAGTGTTCCTATGGATAGCGTGTGCGTGGAGTGTGTGTGCGCGGAGTTTTTTGTGTGTGGAACATATATGTGTGGAGTGAGTGTATCTGCGTCAATTGATTGTGTGTGTAGATGAAGCGACTCCAAGGAGTGTTTCAATTACGTAGATCAATTATGTCGCCCTTGTGTGTCACCCTTGTATGTCGCCTTTCTGCGTAGCCTCTGTGTGTCAATTAAGTTTAACCCTTCTTTCAATTATGTATGTGGATTCTTCTGTGACGAGCTTTTTGTATGTGAAAACGACCGCCGAAGTTAGAGGTTCCAATAAAAACGAATGCGGTTTTGCCCTGTTCATTGCCCTTTCAAATCTTCAACTCTCCGCGGTGATGCGGTGTGTTTCCATGTCTCTCAACGCGCATTCCCCTCTCTTCTTTGACTGATATAGCCTTTGCCCGTCCACGATGAATGAAGCGCTTCCTACTCGTTTCTTGCAGATATTTAGCGGAAAGGTGACGGGGGGAAATTCCGTGTTTTCGACAGATTTTAGAGCTACTTCATCAATAGCAGCGGCGTGAAGATGGAGGCATATGATCCCCAAGTATCATTCCAATTGCATTCTTCAAGCGCCTTGAGAATATTTATGGGAAGATGTCTTCCACTTCATATTGCGTTGCTCGATGAAGAAAGCATGCAATGAGTAAGCTTAAGCAGAGCTTATTGCTTCCTTATAGATGATGGAGGAAATGTCAAAAAATACGTCATAGTACATTGTATATAATTATTTTTTTATATTTTGTGTTTATGTTATCTACTAATATGCTGGTTAATAATAGTTTATATTTTTTTGCCGTGTGTCTTCAGGAGTTTTTGCTTACAAAAAAAGCATGACATGAACCATATTCTGCCTCTTTTATTTTCTTCGCTTAGCGTACACCTTCATGAGCATCTGTTCTTTTCTAGCTTCTGATAGTTTTTTTATCAACAGTACTTTAACTTCATTTACCCTTTTTTTTGAGAATAACTTTTCGATATACTCTATGAAAAAGCCTAATATATGCACACTTATGAGGAGGCTGTTACTGTAGATAATTTCAATGCTTTTGCGTTGGCCATCTTTCTACCCTCACAAATCACTTTCCTGCGCCAAAAACAGCGCGAAAGCAGCCATTTAAGCGGGTTTTTCTCTTTGTGGCACGGCAAGATATTCAATGTATCCGTCCGTTGCCCATGGAGCCCACTCAAGATTCGAAGAAGATGCTGAATATCAGCAAATTACTGAGGAACCTGCAGGAACAGGTCAACCAGCCTCATGGCCGGAACTCGAGCAAGGTTATAGATTATTCCGATAAATTGCTCTTCTGGGTTATAGGAGATACTCATTTTCACCCCTTGCTCGAAGTTTTCCCGGCCGGTTTTATACTTATTTCATCACTCCCATCCGATGATATAAACTCCTGTGATGCTGCAGAGCGTGCAGATCCCTGGTCTCACGTGCAGTACTGTAGGCAGCTAGCTTATCAGCGCAACTATTCCGATCAAACCGTTGTTTGTGGTTCTGGAATACTCTCTCCAGAACTGGAGCCCTTACTTCAGATTCCATCCTCGCCGAGTATGTATTCGAAAACTGCCACAAACTTCCCGACTTCACCTGCTCATGCCGCACACAAGTTGAATTGTGTCTGCAAAACCGGCAACAAATACGAGTACGTAGTCCTTGAGCGCCGCCTCTTGCCTGTTGCTCAAGATACCGTGGCGGCAGTGACTGTTTCTCTCTCCATGCTATTGTCACAAGATAAAAAAGACAATAACAGTGCTCTTTTTCCTCTTCCAATTATTTTTTATGTCGGAGACAAGGCGCTTGAGAGCGAACAATCTTCCTTTGATACTTGTACAACTGAGGGACTAGAAACCTCAAATACCTCTAAAAATTCGCGGGCAAATGACTCTGTTTTTTCCTTCATAAGTCATATAGCAGTCAAGAGACACGAAACTATGCACAGTATGCTTAGTATGTGTACGCTAAAGAAGCTGAAATACCCTCAAATTGGTATCCATCCGTCGTTGATGAACACGAAAATCACCACCATTCTTGAAAAATTCAATGAGCAATCCCTTTCAAGCATGATTTCTGCCTATTGGAATACAAGAGATTCGTTTCTTGGGCAGACATCAGCAGGCCCTAGTTTGAAGGTAGACTCTCTCTACAATTTGAGTGATTGCTTGCTTTCAAGACATATTACCATCGAGGACCATTTTTTGGCATCGGAAATGCACGAAGACAAGCGATCTAAGAGCAGCTTTCGGAGCTTTCATTTGACACCTGGTCCATACTTGTACCTTGCTGTATCATGTAAAATTTCACTGGTTAAAGACAGCACCAAGGTCTTGGACTTGATAGAGAGGGGCTTGGCATCAGCTAGCAGCGAGTCTGCCACTATTGCCAAGCCCAGCGACTCCGCTTTCACGGGGATGATGAGTGATTTCCTCGGAAAACTCCGGTTTTTGGAGCATTTATTTCATCTTTTTCAATCGTTACACCATATTAACGAGCAGGGAGGAATTTTAAGCGAGTCTTCTTCCTCAGCATGTAAAGAAGGTATTCATTTCTTTTCTTCGGCGAATACTCGTAATTCGGCCGCTTTTTTAGCTAATGATGATTCCCTAGAAAAAGCAAAAACTACAAGTTTTATGTACTATGATTCTGGAGTTGAACCTTACCAGCACCGTAGCGAAGCTCTTGTTTTGTTTCCCTCGATAAGGAGTTCAAGCGACGCCGGAGACCACAGTCAAGGCTTGTATGCTGCTAAGCTTGGCATAAACTACCCAAAGAAACCTTCGCAGGTAGCGCCTACAACATCATTAGGGGTGGCCAAGATGACCTCTATGGACAGCCCTACCACAGGCTCACAACTGTCTATTCATGGTGAAGAGTCTTTCAGCGGCTCAGCATACTTGGAATCAGCACAGGAAGATGCTTTACAGAAAGTATTGACAGCTTTCGATTCATTCTTGCTGCTTGAATCTCAAGGTCAACAGGGTTCTGCGGGATCAGCTTCTGTAGCTAGCGATCTCCCGTGCGGAGGGGAGCTAGTCTCAGGCAGGGAAAGCTTAGTTTTCAACGCTGTCTTATCGCAGGAAATAGCTTGTGCTAGGTCTTCAGTTGACGATTTTACGGATAGATTCTTCTCATTCATCTTCTACATGAAGGTGCGTGATATTCATTGTGTTCAAAAGATCTTATTTAAGTTATTCAAGGTTATTGTCTTTGATGATACCATGAATACCGTCACACACAAGCATTTTTCTAGGTTTTTTGCTTCTAATGGTGGCAATGGTGCTGCTGGTGGGGGCAATGTTTTCCCTAGCTACAATGATGGCTCTTTCCTTGCTATGCTAAGAGAAATGTTTAATGAGGTATTTGAAGAGAGAGCAGAGGAAAAGCCCTCCCCGCTTCTTCGTTGTGAAAGCAGCGTAGGGGGAGGCATGCAGAGCAGTAACCGAATTGATGCTTCAGATGATAATGTGAGTACCGCTGCTAGCGCAGCCCCCAATCATGGTGGTAGCGTAGTTAACGTAGCAGTAAAAGGCCCATTCGTGCCGAATATACGTAAAACCAACGAAGCGAAGCTTGCTGTTACCATTCGGCTGGCTTTAGGCATCATTAAGCAGTTAAGGTATGGTAGCAAGCTAGCAATGTGTCACTTACTTCCGCAGCAGCAGAATAGTGGCTTAAATCTATCGAATTCTGCTGGAATTGGTGGTTCAAGTGTATATCAAAAGAGTGGCAGCCCCAGCACGGCGCGGTTCCATGAACTGTATGCCGCAGGAGCCGGTGGTAGTGGTGGATTATTTTCTACTGCTCATCCCAATGCCTATAATCCCGGCTATACTAGTTTTACAAGAAAAGAAGCATTTGCTGGGGTTACCACCGCTAATTTTTATAGTTCTAATCCAAACTCTGGCGTGCATAAAGTTGGTGAGGATTCAGTAGGAGGGGTTCATTCATCAGTTGTTACTCCTCATCAAGTAACTAGCAAGGTTCAAGCCTCTCAATGGACTTCTTCCACCTTTTTTACACCACAACAAATGATGGGGAAATCTAGAAAGGGGTTTCATCAATACATGCCTGCCATACCTTTAACAATGATTGAAGGTAGCGGAGCCAGCGGAGGTTCCTCATCTTCGAGTAATGCATCTCGCTACCTGTGGTCTCTCTCGAGCGAATATTTAGAGGCTGTAAAGGCGTACACTACAAACCCATATGAAACCCTTGCCCTTCTAATCGAATTAGGCCTAGAGTCTCTGCGCAATGCCGCGGTCCAAATTCTCTCTCAGGCAGACCCCTCCCTCTTCAATTCTCAGATCGATCCTTTGGAGTTTCTGGACAAGCTTAATAGTAGTGAAATTAGCGGCGATTATGCATCTTCCACGAATCACCCCGCTGGTACGTATAGCAGCGCGGAAGACATAATAGGGCGCTTCTACCAACATCTTGAGGGACTAAGAAAGGCCAGCAAGATATGCCAGGTCATTCAGCTTGCGAAAAAATCTGCTTTGCCTGCTGACTCTGTTCGTTCTCTTTCATCCGGTTGCTTGTCGTACTATCAATCATTCGATGATTCCGGTGTGACTTGTCCAGTTTTTGTTTCCGCTGTAAGTAGTTTTGCGGTACCGAAACTGCTTGCTGGCAAGCAACCATTTAAGCTTAGGTTTAATGGGGACGGGAGGGATGATCGTTGGTGCGTGTTACTCAAGATAATTGAGGCGGGAAAGGAAGATATGAGCGAAGCATGGTTCATCAAATGGGACTCAGGGTGGGAAAAAGTCAATGATAAGACGAGACTTTGACAGAGGAAATGAAGTTTTATGGATTTTACCCTAAACTTTATAGTACAGTGCGAAAAAAGGAAAAAGTTCTTTTTAAGTATCAGTTCCAAAACTGAAGGTTTTATGGCAATCCTAAGGGGAGGAAAAAGCTTTCTGACAGAAAAATGATGCATACGTATTTGATTATGTTCGTTTCTTTAGAGAAGCCGCTGTATTCTTACTGCACTTTTTTTGCTCTGAAGAAGCGGGAGAAAAAAATTTTTTTCATTGCTTTTTTCCGTCAATAATTTTAACCGCTGCGAAACTGCTTTAAATACTTCTTTTCTTGCAATTTGACTGAATCTTGAGCCTAAGCTTATTTTTGTTGTGAATGCTCTTTGCGTTATGCTAACGAGAATGCATGTGTCTCTCTGCACGCCGCTTGATAAGAGATATATAGCTTCTGTGGGGAGCTACTATGTTAATGGAGAAAATAAAGAGAACTTGTCCTTTCACTAATTTCCTTCACGATTACCATATCATCTTACTGAAAATGCTGCAACTCCAGCACACACACACACGGTAGTAGATCATGAAAATTCGGAAGAACTGCTCTGTCCTTGACCTCAAAATTGGTGCTTCCTCTGATTTTTGAAGTTCCTATTGACTTTTGTGGGTTTTTCGATTTTCTTTCTAGTACCCTCGAGCTCGCGTGCAGCTTCAAATTCTGCTTTCTGTTCTTTTTGCTGTTATGCCCACCGGACAGTTGTGGATGACTTCATTGTATGCGCTGTTTGCATTCTTCATAGGGAAAACTCTGGGATGGCTCGGATGTTAAAAAAATTTTATATCGTCATTCCTCACAGTTTTACGGCTTTTTTCAGCGACTTCGCCCGTTAAAAAAGTGTGCATGATGCAGGACATCGAAAACTCGGATTGCTTACCTCATCAAATCATTATTTTCATGCTTTTGCGCCTCTAGATGGGCGTTTTTTGGCAAAAACATTGCGAAATTACATTGTTGTACTTTTTTGATTAAGATTTAAATTGAAGGGGTAATTTTGATTTTTTCTGCCTCTGTTTTCTTGCGGAATAAAATCATTCTCCGCCCAACGGCTGGAGATGAAGCATTATAAAATATCAGCGTTTAATTCTGCCATAATCTTGAATCTACAATGGTACTCACGAAAACTATTCAGCTAAAGCTGCCAGTGTAACTAGGCATACACAGATTTGCTTTTTTTCCAGTCTCAGCACGACTGCGGGGAAATTCGTTTTTTTGTCAGTTCTGTTTGATTTTTTTTCACTAGGCGTAATTTTTTACAGCTCAGCACTTGCAATATTTCCCATGTTTTCATTTACTGAGGAGCCCAAAAAATGCCAGGTCTATAAGTATGCACATCCCATATCGTCTTACGGATTGTTTCCTGCGCGCCCACACTTCGTGAAATTATGTGGGATGCACTCCAATTACATGGGGGTGATTTCTGCGTGCTGTTGTTAATCCAATCTATTGGAGAATCACTTGTAATATTTTACGCATATCATCAACTAAAATACTGATATGAATGCTTGCTAACTTAGAAACCGTTTCTTAAAAGTGGCGTTCTGAAAACAGCATATGCAATAAACATAGTATGTAAAGATGCTCTTCCTACTAAAAAAAGTCTTACTCTTCCGAGAAAAAACGCTATAATATACAGAAATCCTGCGATAATCCCTCGCCCCGCTCTCCCCTCCTAAAGTCCACTACGGATATATTCTGATGATTGAAGCTTAAAAGTATCTTCAAGCGCACTACCTTGATGTATTATTCCGAAAATCGTAGACTGTACCCCCCTGGAGAAGTCGGTGTAGCATATGTGATTGAAAAGCAACGCAGCTCGCGGTTACGCTTCTTTTTTAGAGGCTACGCAAGAGATCTCTTCTTGATGAGCAGCATGGAAGTTTTTAACAAGGGGCTTGTAAAAAAATGCACGTTCAGGAGGGAATATTTACAAAAAGTTTCAACAGTTTCACTCATCTTTTAGATATTTCTTCATTATTAGTTTTTAAAATTTTTTTTTCCAAACCTTTTGTACCAAAAGCATATATTACTATGTCGGAGAGTGCAAAAACGAAAAAGAATTTCCAGCATTTTGCAGACCGACGCACACAGCAGTCTAGATACTTTTAAGAGGTGCTTGATAGCGGGAAATTTTTTTTTCTCTTACTCTTCTCAGCTATCATGACGGAAAGCACGTATATATACGAGAAGAGGTGTATACTCATAAAGATTTGAACGTATATCTCACTCGTGTGCATATGAAGGAGGAATTTTTTCCAACGAGGATAATCGAAGCATCATTTTATATGAGCCGATAATACGAGAGTGCTCTCTTGTCGGAACTGTTGAAAACCAAGGTTCCGAGGAAACTTACGCGTACTATTATTGCAGATTTTGCGTTGTTTGCTGTTTCTTGCTCTTAAGCTAAGATTGCAGTTTACGTGAGTATAAAAGCTGCACTAGCTGACTCACAAGGTGTATTCTTTTTATAACATCACCCACTAATTTCATGTTAGAGGCCTGAAACGGTGAGAATTTTTTTTAGGCGTTGTAACACCGATCAGTAGCATAGTTCAACTAATGATTTTATCCTACCAAGGTACTCTCTACGCTTCATCCCGAATTTTGACGTATTTCGCTGCCCATGGACTTTCCTCCTCTACCTCGTACCACGTCTGAGTTTGCGTTAATTCCATACTTGCAACTCATATACTCTTTAAAAAAAGCTAAATTCCCTCTAAAAGTTTTTAGACAACAGTTTAATATCCATTAAGCTGGTTTTTATCAAACCATGGTTGTCTTGTATCCCTAGAGCTTCAAATTACTCTTTCAGTTGCGAAAAGGGGAAGTTTTTCGACGAAATCGAAACTTCAACTTTGAGAATGTGCTTCCACAATGCAGCTGACTGCCTTGAATGTTCTTTCACACTCTATCACGAGCTGCAACCCATTGTTGTTTACCAGTGAGCATGCCAATGATGAAAATGATGAAGATTTCTCGTTGCGCTTCTTCCTTTCCATTCACTTTCGACTATTCCCCTCCTTTCTCTTCATCTTATTTATTCGAGAAAATATTTATTCGTATTATGAACAATCGGGAGTTCAAGTTCTGCATTATATTGTTACGAAAGCTTAGCCGCCCATTAAAGTAATAAGTTTCTCTAATAATTGCAGGAATAAATCTTTGAAAAATGAAAAAATTCTGTTTGATACTAAATATTGATACTTGTCAGGGGCTATGCACATACTTAATATACACACAGGATAGCATTAAATTCTACCTTTTGAAGGAAGCACTAGAGTATATAAAAAATTCATTCCTGGCATCATGCTGGTGTGGTTACTTTACTCCATTTTAATATTTCAAATACTTGGAAAAAAAATTTCGTCGGTAAGAATAACCACCATAGAGACTCCTCAACATCGAAATACCAAAAGAAGATCTTCGAAGCTGCAGCCCGCCTTTTACAGCCTTAGTTAAATTAATTTACCAGGCCTATGAAAACAATTTTCTAATTTAATAGTTTCCCCTTTTTTGCCTTTTTCTCTTCTATATGTCTACCTTTTCTTATTTGCGCTTCAAACAAAATCATAGAAATATGCAACATGAATTAGACTACTCTATTCTCCTTCCCCTCTTCCTTAGCTGTTCTTGTACCTGTAACTTGTATGCTACACAGCTAGCTGAATCTTCTGGGTATACTTCATCATCAAGAAACCGCAGCGATTCCTTGTTTCCCTTATACATGTTCCCTTGATTGTGGCTTACATAGACCCCTTTGGATGACACTCTCCTGCTAGCATCCCTTGAATAGCTATTGCCGCCCTCGCTACCTCCTTCACGGTAGTATTCATTCCAAATCAGACAACTCTCGGGATTATTATCGCTACAACTCTTTTCTTGACCTGCTTCTGATGTTACAGCACTTGAGTACCCTTCCTTATACCCCCTGCTCTTAAAATTGTATTGGCCATTAGACAGAGCAGAATCGCCACCTTGTAATTCGCTCTTTTTTTTTCCCGATGAAAATTCATGCCTGTTTGATAAATCATAAAAATTTCCTCTCATATCATAGCTCTGGTAGTATTCGCTACTACAGTCGTCACTCGCTACTCGAAAGCTATCTTCCATACTTAGCATTCTATTTCCTGTCAATTCCTGATTACCAGCCACGGTAAGGTACCCCCTAGAAGAAGTATCTACGATTGCACTACCTTCGGGGCTCTTTGTTTTTTTACTTAGAGTGGGTGATTTCTTTGTTTTCGTTGCTTCTCTTCGGACCATATTTTGGTCACGATGGTGATAGGAATGATAACCATGGTAGGTATCATTTTCATTGATATCGTAAAGGTCTGCTGGTTCGCTTTGAAGGTAGTATTGATGTCCAATGCTTAACGATGTAGGTGTCTCCGCTGCTCTGTCACTTACCCTGCTAATATCATATCCTCCTTCTGATGCTATCATCTCCCTATTTTTCCCTTGGTAAGAGTAATTTTTTGGTTGTAAAGGAGATACATGCGAACCCTGCCAGCTCTTCTCAGCAGGAGTAGGGGTATCACTTCTACGCTTAACTGCTTCATTAGTTCCGAGTGGGCGGATTTTTATGCCATTTTCCATATTTGCAGGAGTGTTGCCGGCACTAGCAAGAGGTAGCTTACCGTGTAGTTGCATTCTGCTGGAATTCCTTCCAGAGCCGATTTCAGGGTGATAATCTTTTTTTATGTTTTTAGATATCTCACCTGTATCCATCATATGTCCAACATGATGGCTAATAATAGGTAGTTCCTTAGAGCTGCTAGTAACCGAATATTCTTCTTCTTGCGAATATTTTTGATAATTCTGCTGGATTGAAGGCGCATTCCTACTTCCAAACTTTGGGTTATATTCCCCTCCAGATTTCTTACCATTGGGTATTCCATACGAAGCGTGAAGCTCCTTGCTGTTACCGTCAATAAATTCTGCTGCGACCGAAGCTTCATCAGGACCTTCTTCTGCATGAGGAAGGGTATTACTGCCACTGCTATACCACATTTTATGCGCATATGCCTCAGAACTTGACTGATTTACCCTACTTCTTTGCGTAATAGAGCGAGACATATCATTCTTTTCGTAGTCCTGGCGTACTTCCCCACCTTCCTCATTGTCATGGCTTCGACATGTGGAATTTGTGACGACCCTGCCCTCATGGAGCCTATGATGATTCTTTGATTCGCTAATAAAACTGAACTTTGTTTCCCTTGTCTCTGCCTGCAATCCGTACTCATAATCATTGTCTGATAGTTTCTCATCAGCAATATCTGCTTCATATGTTGAACTAATTTTGATGTTGCTACTTAAGGCGTTCTTATCAGCATTAGGTAACTGGAATTTATAGCTGCCTTTTTCGGTTTTTTCTGATTCTAGCCCTTGCTGTTGTCGCTGGCTAACTAGGGAAGAATTCTCCACCGTGATGCAACCATCAGAATAGTAATCATCTTGACTTTTCCCATGAGATTTCTGGCGAGTCCGAGGATCCTGCTCTAGACCCCTGATGCAGTTACCGTGTTCCATATCTAAATTTGGAACTATTACTGGGAGCAATCCCGATGATTCTAAAGTATGTGTTTCCCGCCCCCTTATACTCTGCAAGGAACTCAGTCGTACTCCATCGCTTCGGCGTGCTGGAGGATGTGTTGCGACCTTTCTAAACCCTCTTTTTGCTTGGAGCGAAGAATCTTCAAAGTCCAAAGGACCGTGACCATTGCTCACTTCAGCACTGGATATCTGGTCAATCTCCCGTCGGTAATTTTCCAACTTGTGTTCAAATCCTTGCTGCCTATTGCCAACTGAGACAGGTAATTCATCCTTGACTGACACCTGAAGGTCAAGAGCTTCAACAACTATTGCTCCCCCCCTACCCTCAGTATCTTCACCTTCAGAGGCTTGGCCTGGCACCAAAGAAGAATCAGGGTGATCTTCTAAGTGCAGTTGGTGAGTATTGCCGTTTTCTACCCATCCCCAAGGCAATCCCCCACTATTGTGAGGACTTCCTGTTCGAATGCCCAGACTTGTGGGGTCATCCACTGGTTTACTTTCAACTGCTCCTACGGTGACAGACTGGCGCATCTCATTATCACCTCCCTCAACGTCCGGGGCTGCCCGCTCATTTGGAGGTTGCATGGTATATACCAGTCTATTCACACGATCCACGTAACCATTGTGCAGGTGAGAGGCTGGATCTGCGCAGGTACCTGAAACAAGTGCGTCCCTTGCTCTAACCTCATCCGATTGCATTGCTAAGGTTCCATTACTCAGCCCATGACGGCTGCTATTCTTGTGATTATAATCGTCCAAGGCTTTTCTTGCCTCTGAGAAGAAGTTACGCCGTTGTGTGAGTAAATTTGGTACCTGAGAATCAGTGTCTTCGGCATAGCTGCCACTTTCAGTTCTTCTTACTTCCGCTGCATGCATAGGCAAAGCTTCCACCGGATAAGTCTCCCCCTCTACGATATAGAAATTATCAAAAGGCATGGTTGCTTTCCCATCATACCTACTTTCGAGGTCCCTACTGTTTTCTCCAAGGTCTAGCCCTCCTCCAGCTTTGTATACGTTGCTTAAAACGATTCTACCGGCGCGTTCTAATATTGGAACTTCATTAGCATCAGAGCTCAAGTCAGAATCTAAGTTAGGTCTCACATTTTTTAAATCTACTAGTTTCATATCTTGAGTACTAGAAATTTGTGAAGAGCCTACGCCACTGCTAGCTTGCAGATGAGGCACTGCTGCTTGAGATATATTGCTGCCTATGTTAGTGTTCGGTTTGAATCCCCCCTTGTTCAGGGGGTCAAATTGCACTAACTCTTTCCCTTGTTGCTCTCTTAAGTTCACTACTTCATCATGATTTGGGTTATAGTAGCTAGATTCTAGTCTAAAGACTCCTTTAGTTTCACTGCAATCGTCGTCTTTCGGATAAAAAGCTTGTTGCTTATGATTTACCGAGTTTCTCGCTCCCCCATTTGGGGAGGCGGAATAACGCTGAGCCATCAGATGCCCCCGCCCCCATGAGGCGGCACCTGTTCCCCCTCTCATACCCGATTTTTTTTCGTTTCCTTGGAAGTTACTACCCCCTAATTCTGAGTATTTACTACTTAAAGTGCTGCACTCCTCTAGTAAACCTCCTTTATCTGGCGAAGAATTATTAAAGGTGTTTAGAGTGCTAGTAGTATCGCGATCGTACTTTTTTCGATCATTTCGTGTGAAACCCTTCATACTGAAGATAGTGGAAGCTCCTCCATTACCCCCTCCAAAGCGAGCTGGCCTGAGTGACTTTTTATTTCGTAACAGGTATTTCTTGGTCCCCCATATAATAGCTATACCCGCCGCCAAAGTGGCAAACATGACTCCAAAGATTATAGCGATTAAACCTAAATCGCCTATCCACTTTTCGCGAGTCCCTGGGAGCTCATAGGTATCAGCAACACACGGCATCACCTTTTGAAAAAAGCTATTGAGGTCTTCTATTCTATTAGCCCTTAACCAAGATATAAACTCATCCATGTTTTCGGCTCGCTCTTGAATAATTTCCTCTAACTTGGATTCACTTACCTCCTCGTAAATCTTGAAGTCGGAAATAATACCATCTTTACATAGCAAATAAACTGCAGATACTTGCATGTTTTCAGAATTTTTAGCTTCCTCTAAGCGCCTACCATTACGTTTATCGAATAGCAAGCTCTCGTCGTTTTGGGGAGCTAGACCCTGAGTTCTTTTCAATGAATCTATCATTTGATAATCATCTGTAGTTTTCCAGGACTTTGTGGCATCTTCAGGATGCGAAAAAAATTCAAGGGAATGAGACGCGGCAGCCCTTTCAATTTCTGCTAGTGTGTTAGTATTGTTCTCACTTGCCACGTTATTGCCAGCTGACAACACTTTGAGGTGGTAATTTTCATTTTGAATGCTCAATTTGTCGAATTTTTTGGCGATACCTTCACCATATGCTCTGTTGCTATCGTAAGACTTTTTTGCTAGTATTTCGTTATCTCCTACCCCTTCTTCATCATTGGAACTAGGCAATTCTGAGGTTTCAATCAGACTCCTATTTTCCAAACTTTCCGGCGCGCTGCTGGTCTCTCGGGAAGATGGCGGCCTCCCATTCGGAGTAATTTTCTTGGAATGCCTTCCTACCGTGTTTGAAACCGTATGTCGCTCGGTAGAATTCTGCCATTCCGACGGTGTTTCACTGGTAGAGGATGATGAAGGCAATACATTGAAGCCTATAGAGCAGCTAAACACAAACAGGGATGCGCCCTCCAATTCCGCGGAAAATTGGTTAATGTTTATGGACTTTCGGGTATAATTTTCTGGCAGATTTGCCATACTTTCAATACAGGCAGGATCAATTTCGTTAGATAGCATACTTTCAGGAACACATTTGAGCTGACGGGCCCCCCAGGTTCCATTTGCACAAGTTATGACTTCTCCTTCACTAGGCCCTTGTAACGCTGCGAATCCTGGGGCGCACGTGACCTTTACTGCTATTTCCCCTGGAACTACTCCGTACTCAATCCTATACTCGACTCCTTGAGTCGTTGGATCCATCTCTTGATAGGAGATACATCTCTTTCTGCACACGAGTTGCTCATCATGTTCAGTCAACCATCGCCCATTGGAGCAGATGAGTCTTTGAGGGGTCCCTCCTGCACTCGGCAAGTGTCCTGGGCGGCATTTTATCTGCGGCAAAAAAAGCAAACTTTAGTATGTGGTAACTTTTTGCTCATCCCTACGTCTTTAACCGCCCGCTTTTAGGCGTTTCTACTCTCAAAAAAAGCAAGAATACTGAAGCGCGATTGCTTAATGAAACATGAACTGATTCATGCCGCTCGAGCAATCTGAATTCAAAACTATGGTATTCTAATGAAGGAGTTTAAAATAAGCCGAAGGGCGCGGCGCTAAATATTTGGCATTTAAAGTCTTTGCAACACCAAGAGGCTCTGATGAGTAAAGGAGTTGCGCCTTTTGTAGCACCGCACCACCTGGCATCGCCCTTTTCAAAAAAAATCTTTTATACACCAATTTATCTGCATTATCATGAGTTAATACTCATTTCTGACCCCAGTATCATTTCCTTAATCAAGAATACCACGCTAAAGCTAGGAAATGAGAATGGTATCTTCAAAAGATATGCTGGTGCAAAGTGTCTGTTGACTCAAATACACTTTTATCTGTACAAAATTATAGTATCATACTTTTTTGTATCATCTTCATTGTTTACTACTTTAAAATCCTTTATTTCTTTTTCTGAGAAAACATGTTTTTGAATTTTTGAAGCTGCGATTCTGAGTATGGAACTAAAATTATACTCACAGAATTGTCAAGGCAATTTTCAAAATTCTTATTAATGTACGTGCACCGCGTCTATAAAGCATCGAAGAAAAATTATAACCCGTAAACCAGGTTTATAGCTTATAAAAATGTCTCCACTTTCGTTTCTTCCTCTACTTTTTTCCCTGATTTCTCGGAACCCGCCCAACCCCTAGGTGTACCGTGCTAATTGCTCCGGCTGCCGTTCCCCCAGGTTCATAATGGTAGATATCGAGCGGGCTTACTCCCACAGGGGCGTTTAGCTGAATCTCCGTGCAGTCTCTTTCGGACAAAATTGAAGCCAACTTACTCATTCCAAATGTGCCGCTAGGCGGAGGATAGCTCTTGGCTCCTTTAAGCCCAAAGTTTGGTGTGCGAATTTGTACGCTGCTGCTTGTGGTATATTCTGGAACAACCGAGAAGTCTTTCCTGCTATCCTCTTTGTATGCTTTGAGGGATCTAGAGGGTATATTCATGAACCCCTGGCCGCTAACCAACAAGTGGTAGCTAGGAGAGTAGAAGTCTACATTAAGTGCTGTTTGTAACGCCTTATCGAACGTTTTATCGACTTCTAAGCTGGCAAGGTCCTGAAGAAAAAAAACTCACTTTTTACCCCTTTAGATTGAGAGCTACTCAAATATCTGCAGAAAGACTCATGCACACATCAGTACTACATGCATACCTGCGAATTTCACTCTATGACAAGCAATTAGGCATGTAGCCGAAGATTTTGTGGCTTTATCCCCAGTATTTAGAGCAACATATTGACAGCATATAGTGGAAGGTATGTTGCGAACAGTTTCATCTTTAACAAAGAATAGGACGAGCTTTCTTACTGATGACCCGAAAATAGTAAAAGCTTCATTTCTGTCACAATTGCGTAATCAACACCGAAGAGTCAAGTCTACATTTCACAAAAATAATATTCTGCAACCAATCCTGTGAATGTGCATTTGTGTGTGCATGCGTGCGGTGTGCCTGAGCGCTACCATATCCGTTTTCTGTGTATGTGTGTGCCTCCTATTTGTCTTGCATATCCATCTCTGCGCGCATCTGCTGTGTGTGTGTGCAATTGGAAAAGTATGGCAGTTTTTTTTCCAATCATATGACTGGCAGAATTACCTTGAACAGAGAGTTTCACTGCATCTTCTGCCTAAGTCCCACTCATTCAAGGAAAAAAAAAGTTTTCGTATACTAATCTAATCGCAGGCTGATGCATTTCACGAATCACCGCATTACCTGCTGTAGAGCTTCAGTCATGGCAATACCGGGGTCAACGAGGAGAAGTCCTTCGAGGCTGCCCGGCCAAGATCTGAATTCTATTACGTCTGCTAGTGGAATGGATAAGTGTTCTGCAAGCAATTGGCGAGTTGTTTCCGCTACTATCAAGATTGGGTTGTCCTTACTGCCAAGAGGAAGGAAGGAAGTTAATAATGACAGATTCCTCTCTCCCATTGAGGCGGTGATTAAAGCATTATAGTCGATGTTTTCTATCTCAAAGCTGAACTCCCTAGCCATTCTAGATGCACCCTTGGTGCAGGTTCTATCCAATGATATTTGGCAGGTTAATTCTAACCAATAAACACTCTTGTCTAGGTCATAGGTGTTTGAAGTATCGGCTAAGCTTTGCTGGGTAGTCTCTGGAGTTTCGTCAAGCATTTTAAATATAGAGTCATGCAGCTTTTCTGGCTTCGCCACAACATTAGGGTGGATCCTATCAAAGGTGACAATTTCAAAGAGAATTTCAAACATAGCAGCTGAACAGCATCCTGATATCTCTAGGTGTTCTGCAGTGAAAGACACATGATTGCACACGAATCTCTTTATGTAGCTGTCATTAGCTGATTTTGTTTTTGGAAATCCTTACCAGCATTGTGGCGCAAACTTTCTAGGAGGAGCGGAGAGGAGAAAAATAAGTAGGGAAGTAAGCCGTAAAAGAAGTATATATGGCTTTTATAACAGGGGATGAAATAAAAAGAAAAAAAATCGTCATCACACGATTTAGAAACAGGGGATTGGATTAAACTGTAATTTTGTTCCAAAAAGGAAAAATTACGTATCAAAAAGGTGTGGGAAGCATAAAGCCATTTGGTAAAATTTCAGAGATATTGGTACCAAAAAGAGTATCATTCTTGACTAGAAGAATTTGCTCGTTTTGAGCGAACTCATCTTGGACTCATAAAATAAACTTATTCCACTAGCTGTTTTTTAGACTCAAAAAAATTGCTGTGCAGACATACGGGTTTGTATCCATTTAGCCTTTAAACATCACTAGCTTAATAAATCTCTGGTGATCCTATGTAAAAAGCTTTTTCAGTGTTTTGAAAGGAGCTGCAAAGTTTTGATATGAAATAACTTTACGGGATGACAAAACTTGCAACTTAAGAGCTTACACATGAAAATATCCAAATTAATTTACTTCAAGTAACAAAAACTAGAAAAAGCACGTTAGTTTATTCTGCAGTATTTTCGTGCCTAAACTGGCAAGGATTCCCGCATCATTCTAATCTAGAGTTGCTTATAAAGTTAAAAAATCAAATTGTCCTTCAAAAAAGAGGGAATAAGCAATTCATCGATATTTGGAGGGAAAACAGCAAACTAATACAAACATATTCACATATGGAGAAAACAGTAGACTAATACACGCATATTCACATATGGAGGAAGCAATAAACAATTACGCACACGCACATGTATATTTACCCTACAAGGACACTTTTTTATTAGTTCTGAATAATAATTCCGCATGGAAGCAATGCATCTCGGAATTCAGTTTTACCTCGTAATTTGCTTCCACAATCAATCCCTGGTGTTTGATGGCAAGAAAAATTTGGATCAAAGAAGTTACACTTCGGACTAAGGCCAAATTCCTTCATAAAATTCTTCAATTGGGGAGAAACCATTCTCAACCCCAAGCAATCATCTCCATCATATCCGCATTTGTCGTTGTAGCAGGCCTCATCGCAATATCCATCACCAATAAACTCAACGGGGCAAGTGCACTGCGGGTAGCTAGAAGTTTGCTGCACATGATAGCGTGGCCTCCATTCCAATTCATAAAAACTTAAGTTATCAGCAAACACGATATTTCCACAAAGTTTTTGATTGAAATTAGTTTGGCAGGAGTATCTACCTAAATTAACTAACAATTTCCCGTAAAGCAAGTCGTACGGCTTTGGGATTGTAGAAAGCAGGTTACTGTTGTATATGAGCTGACCAAGCCTTCTAGTAACATCTCTAAAACAGGTAGTGCCGCACCAGTCTGGATTGTTCCTCAATTCGTTAATACTGCTGAGATCCCGCAAGAAATCTTGTTCATGATACTCCAAGATATATCCACAGTACGACAGGCCTTTTATTCCTACAGAGCTAGGCCGGATGCACATCATGCTAAGTATGTCCTCTACACTATTCAAGCTGTGCAGATATCCTTGCGCGGGAGATGTAACTAAGATTTTTTTTTTTTGTGAAATTGCATATGCGGAGTTCGGCGACATGTATGGTGCTTCAGTTTCAACTGGTACGCTTTGTGAAAAAGCATTTTTGCCACCGTTAGTGCGCTTATTTGAAGTGTTGCTTACAGCAAATTGAGCGTCTTTTGTGCTACCTGATTTTGCAAGGTGACCGGAGGATTTTTTTTGAATTTTAGTATTGGAACTACGCAGCATTCTATTAAAATTAGATGCTGGCTCATTTTCCGGTGTTTGCTCTACGTGAATAACGCTAAATATATTGGAAGGTGTTTGCAGCACCTTATAGTTTGTAAATCTTGCTGTTTCATTTTCAGCGCCTGAAATTTCAGCTTCAGAAAGCCCCAGTAGCTGCCTTTCCCAGGATTTATTTGGCACGGTACCTGCTTTCTGCGTGTCATTGATACTGAAAAAGTCATGGTACCGCTCTGAATCCTCTTGTTCAGATCTTTTCAAAGCTTTAACCTCTTCTTCCCAAGGACCATATCCCAAAGGAGCAGTCGTTTTGTCCTGAAATTCAGGCAGCAACTCCTCCTCTGGGGCATGCGCAGGGATGTTGAAACTTACCTGTCCTTCATGTCGAACTGATTGATTTTTACTAAGAATATCCAAATATTCGCGGTTTCTTCCAACCACGGGGTAGCTATCTAATTTTTGCTTTTCTTGCTCTTCCAGACTAAAATTTTGTATATGCGCCACCGCACCCTTTGAGATGGTCTCATAGCTATTGGGTCCATCAGAACCTAAAAGTCGCTTTTTACTGGCAGCGCTAAGTTGCGATGGCACATCATCATTAACTATCATATAGTTGCTTAACGCTAGCAAATATCTAAAATAACGGAGATTTTGCCTAAAACAACTGCCTGATTGGCAAGAGGCTGAGACCATGGATGACTTTGCAAACTCGTGAAATGTGTGTAGATTTAGCGCCGCGGAGCTAAGCTCAGCAAAGCAGTATGCTTCTTCTCCGCCGCTCGTTCCACAAAAGATATCCAGCATACTCGTCAAGATTTTCTGGACATTGTCCATGTCTTCTTGGGCTTCTAGACTAAGCTCTTTGCATACCCTCTGAGATTTTACAAGATTTTCTAGTTTGTCGTAGCACCCACCACCACAAAAAGACTTGATCTGGGAGACCGAACTGCTATATAGGAGAGCCCCACATTCACCTACAAGCTGCAATCGCAGCTCAGCCATAAATTCGTCTATGCAACTTGATTTTGCATTTGAGAAGCTTGGTACCGCTGCAGAAATAAACTGGGGGTAATCCCAAAAGTAATAATTATTAACTTCCGATTGGTTTGCATCCAGAGACTGCACAGCTTCTCCGTTACGTTCTAGGGTTACTCTTTTAGTAGAAAATGCTCGTTGGCATTCATTGACATACTTTGTAGTTTTTATGACCGGCTTTTCGGCTTTGTCAATCCATGTTCCATCTTTGCATGTGGCCAGCATACTCAATGATAAGTCAGCGAGACACTCCACGCGAATCCTCTGAAAGTTGAGAAAGTGCATCTGTGGACTGTCGCTTGTCCCAGCAAGCTCTTGCTTGTATACCTTGAACATTTCGGGGTTATAAATCATTACTTTAAAGGGAGCTAAAGAGCAGGCTTCGCATTTCCGCGCACAGGGGCCGCCGCAATCAGTCGATTCCTCATCGTTGTTTTTAATATCATCAAAACACGAAGGGCATTGCCGTTCGCATGGCCCACCGCAATCCACGCCAAGTTCTCCATTGTTTTGAATGCGATCAGAGCAAGTTCCGGCTGAAGTAGGGAGGGGGGGGAGGGATATAAGGGGGTTCTGGGAGGGGTTAGTGTGTGTGTGTTTGAGGGGGATTTTTTGTGTTTTTTTTTGGGGGGGGGAGGGAGTTTGTGTGCTCAAGTATTTCCCGGGGTTTGTGTGCACAAACGCTTGGGGGTGTGTGCGTGGAGCGTTTGTCGTAACAAAAAAAAGAGTAAGTTTTGTGATTTAGGATGTATAAAAAAAAATTTATCCATGCTGATCACGTTTTGATAGAGTAAGCACTAATAATTAGTTGAAGGTTTTTTTCAGGCGTATCATTAATAGCTATGAGTGCATTAATTATGTTGTGTTTGAGCTCAAAGGTCTAGTTTTATTTGATGTCTTGCAAAACTCTTTCTTGTAGGATATCAATCTTTTTGAGCTGATTTTTTTTCTCACAATTGTGCTTGGCTGCATCATGAAGAAAAACTCGACAAAAGATGGTTTTGTACGCCAAACTATTCGTTAAAATAAATATTTTATTTGCATTTTCAAATTTTCTAAATTGCACTTAATAGCATCAAAATTTCGTTTGTGCGTATTTCATCTATGAAGACACACAGCAGAAGGGAGTTATTTTTGTGCTAATTTTCTTTTTTTAAAAGACAATTCAAGGAAGCAATTAAAGCCAGTATTTGCGCGCCCGCACACACGTTTCTTCAAGCAAGAACTTGCACAATTTTATGAATGTGTAGCATCACACGTATTTACTATTATGCACATCAAAAGCAATGCGTGGGAGTGGCCAAAATATGTATTAAAAAGGGCGGTTAGAAAATTTACCTTAAATGAATATCAGAACGAACTAAGAAAAATATAATCAAATATCACTTTAGAGGTTATTTAAAGATGATAATTGGTTCAAGCACTAGTTTATAGGTTATTTGAAGATAATCACACAGCTTCAAATATCGCTTCACATACCAGAATAAAAAAGCCTTTAAAGGTTATCATATCGATTCATTTTTTCTGCTTTTCAAGAACTTAAAATCAGAGTATTACTCACCGTTGCAGCGCAGGTTTACTGCCCGAAAATCTAATATTTCATTTGTACATCTTAAAACTCCAAACTGTGATGCAGCAGCCGTATTTAAGCTTCTATAGTATTCTGAGCACTGGACGTGAACAATACTTCCACTTTTAACTTCTTGGGTAGAAGAGATAGTTTTGAGGTCTGCATAGGTTCTTCCACTGTCAAGGCTTATAGCAAGTGTATCGCTGATTACTTTGGAGGCTTTGATTTTGCAGTTTTTGCAGCTTCCACAGTGCAAACCTCCGCAGTCAATACCATCCTCATCTTCATTTTTTATTAGATCTGAGCAGCGGTTTTTGCAAGGGGAATTGCAGCTCCCGCCACAGTCAATCCCCTCCTCATTGCCGTTTTTTATACCATCAGAGCATGAAGGTTCTAAGAAAGAAAGAAAAATTCAGTTTTAGTTGGTATGTGCTGGAATTTTTTGTGTGTTAATAGGTGCTATTTTATCCTATGGTACTGCGTTGCTAAAAAAATGAATCAATGCATCTTTCTCTGTTTTTTGGAGGCAACTATTGGTGTAAAGGTTTATCTTCAGATTAGGCTTGCTCGACAAAAATTGTTTTATACTTGTTAAAAAACAGTGAATTTGCTTGTAGTGAATCTGCTGTTTATAGGACAATACACAAACTAGGAAAATATTAGCAAAAAAAGCAAACTTTCAGACTTTTTTTACTGAAAAACTGCGTGCTTGCTTGTAGTGAATCAACTTTTTTGAAGAAATTTACCACAAACTCACAAAAACTAACCGCTGCAGCGTAATCTGGGGTAGGAAATTTTCCCGTTTTTGCAAGAAAATTCTTTATTCCCTGAACCAGTTACTGCAAAGTCTGAGCGACAGTTTGCTACACCGTAAAAGCTTTCTTCATCAGATTGAACATCTGTCAAGTAATATCCTGCTTGCAAACTATATTCTTCAGCGTCTTGAAGGCTGCATTTTTCTGAAGAAATACACATAAGAAAGCAGGATAGACACGCAAATATTAAAAAAAACAAAAACTGTTGCAAACCCAAATACACATCATAAATTCACATAAAAATCAAATTTTTATTGCATCTTCAAAAGAGAAATTAAAAAAAACAAACTTTTTACAGTCTGAAAACGCTAAAAAGCTCAAAATAATAGCGAAATTTTGCACCTTCCAACTGAAAGAGCGCACTCTCTCGCTCTGCCTAGCCAAATTAGGGCTTTTTTTACTTTAAAAAAATCCGCTTTTTTGACTAAAATCATGAAAAATTTGGAAAAATGGAGGTATAACAAGGTTTTTTGTGATGCACGATTATGCCATTGCTATATAGTGCAGTTTGCTACTTTTAAAGAGGGCTTTTTTTTTGTCTTCAAAAGTAAGACACAAATTTTATAGGTTAGCAGCGATTACATTACTCTTTACAAAAAGTTTTTCTTCGCAATAGATCTTTACCCCATTCTCACAAAAATTCGCTGCTCTAATTTTCTTGCAAACACCAAAAAAACCACCACTTTTACTACTAAATACTGAGGCACTAAAAATTGCTGCTGGTAAGAAATTGAAAGTTTTATCTAATTCAACTTCTAAAGCTCTTCCTAGCACCCACACACACACACACACACACACACATCAACATAACAATGAGCTTTTCCTTGGCAAGAAAGTGCTCAAATTACCACCAAGAATCAGCAATTTTTTACGTTTTTCTCGCCATTATTTTGCGTGCACTATAGGCAATTTATCTATTGCTTGACAGCATGAATATACAGCTTTTTTTGCATTCTCTTTGTGAAACTTTTTGCTCAGTTTAGATCTGAAGATTTGCATGATTTTTATGAAAATTCGCTCATTTTATATCAAAAACCGCCTTTTTCTCTCATAATCGTTTGAAAAATTGAACTTAAAATAAATTTACTTTGACAGAGATTTTCAGCTGCAGTCCACGTTCCATCTAAGCACTGAATATTTTGAATGGCTATTTCTTCATTTATAGGGAAATATCCATCGTCACACACAATCTGCAGCCATTCTCCGTGCAGAAAGTGCTTGTGCTGACGGTATGAACCCACAAAATCTCGAGGTTTTAAGCCTAAACCAAGCTTTTTTGGACTGCAGCTTTCTGTGAAAAGAAACGGGGGAAAAAAAAGTTCTTTGATGATGATGAGATTGCACCTTCTTGACTGGCTTAATACAGAAAAAATTGGATTTTTTTTTGGATTTTTGAAACAAATATTTAATAAATATAGAAATTTTTGATATAAAAACTCTACAAAACTCACAAAAATCGCCTTTTTAGCAGATAAAAGCATTTTTAATTTACTCATCCTTCAACTCAAAACCACAATAAAATTAAAGCTTAAAAAAAAAAATCAGTTTAATGCTCTTTCAAATAATTTTCTGCACACTAATCTCAAAATGTCTTCAATAAGAAATCTTTTTCTTACCAAAACACAATTTTTTTTTTTAATAGAAAATTCAAGAAATTACAAGAAATTTGCATATATAAACTACCCTCTAAAGTATAAAATATTAAACTAAAAGAGAAGTATTATATATTAAAACGAAAATCTCCTTTTCATCCCCAAAAAATGATGAAAAACTCTCCTCCTAAGCATATCAAAGAAACTTGATCAAAATTTTACGTTTTTAAAGCCTGGATAGCATACTGTAGACATCTAGGCTCTGCATCTTCCTAGCTTGCAAGAAGTAAATTTCTATAATTTGTGTGTGTTCATGTTCATTCCAAAAATCTTCACTTACTCTTGCAACTCAATTGAACTCTAGGGTTTTCATTTTCTGTAGATGTTAAGCTTTCGCTTGAAAGATGATTTGACTCCCAAACACCGTCAATGCATACGATATCTTCTGGTTCATACCCGGAAGCTGCGTATGAGCCTTCTGTGCAGCGGATTGATATCTTTGACATGTGAGTAAAAGTTGATTTCTCGTTCATCAAGCTGTTTTGTATGTTGATATTGTAGCTCGGTCCAAATGCATCAAACGGATTTTGACAGGCTCCTGTGAAGCCAAGATTTTTGGGAGGATTTTACGGTTTTTTTGAAGATGATTTTTATAGAGAGAAAACATGGTTAAAAGAAGAGGATTTTACGGTTTTTTTGAAGATGATTTTTATAGAGAGAAAACATGGTTAAAAGAAGAGGATTTTATGGTTTTTTTGAAGATGATTTTTATAGAGAGAAAACATGGTTAAAAGAAGAGGATTTTACGATTTTTTTGAAGATGATGATTTTTATAGAGAGAAAACATGGTTAAAAGAAGAGGATTTTACGATTTTTTTGAAGATGATGATTTTTATAGAGAGAAAACATGGTTAAAAGAAGAGGATTTTACG
>JADHZB010001322.1:0-19693 GCA_015657535.1 Nephromyces sp. MM_2019 | reverse complement strand
AAACGGCATTATGATCATCATGAGGGTGAATAGATGAATTTGGCTGAATTTTGACTGCTGTTTCTAGATGGGCCAAATTATCAATCGGAGATTTTCCCTGTATTTGAATGCTCCCGCTGAAATCGCACGTGCTTCGTGCACTGTTTTTTGCACTCTTACTACCATGATTTAATGTTGCATCCATTGAAAGGCAAGGATCAATGCTCGATGGGAAAGCAAGTAAGCTGTAAACGCTTTGGCGATGGCTACTACAATGCATAAGGCCCTCTGGACCTTTGACTACCGGTGAATGGCAGTCACTTTTTATCATCCACCCACACCGCACAAGTGGCGACGTTCTGAATCTTCGTGGAGGCTCACTCCCAAGACTCTCGGCCGTTGAGGGAGCCACACGCCTAATTTTGTCATCCTGAGCTTTTACAGGTGTTTCATTATCTGAAGGTGGTACTGGCATCGTGGAAGATACCTTTTCAGGGGACAAAGTAACTTTACAATCGCTAGGTATAAAAGGGGGCATTATTGAATAAATTTTGAGCTCTAGCCCTTCTTTCGTGAGTCTTGAGATCTTCAATCAGGATATATTATGCTGGCATCTTTCCCTTTTACAAGAGCGCTTGGAAATCATTTTTTGCTGAAAGAAACGGAAATTAAGCTAGAATTAACCCACTCTTTAAGGTATCTTCCCTATAAATAAAATCTACTATCAAGGACATTTAACGCTCTTTCTGAGCTTTTTTCATTGGCTATAATAGATACCTTATTAAAGTAACATTAGCTATTTTAAAACGTTAATGCGACGTTAAGACTTAGGAATATGAAACGCAAATGGTTATGAGAAGGATATCTCTATTCATATAGGTTCCAGCAGAGTAAAAAACCTTATTCCTAATTATTTGCATTTGACTGGATCTCTTTCGTCCTTACACAAGGCATGAAAAACACTTGTGCTCTCTTATATATAATTCTTAGCGTCGACGCGGCTATTGTTTTTAGCGGCGAAAAATGAGTGAAAACACTTTAGGAAGTGGTTAAGTGCACTCAATGAACATCGATGCGCCTAGAAAATTTTTTGTGAACGCACAGATCAAACTAATTCCGTCAATGGTATTCCACGATCACTACTGTTTTGCTGCATTTCGGGGCCTTCCAATGCAAAGGGAAACTTAGCAACCTTAAAGACTAGGAGCTGCGTGTGTTCTGTCCGCAACGTAACTCTTCTGGGTTGGTGGAGAGTGCTCTCAAGGAATTGTGCGATGTAAAGGGGGAAGCAACGTGTATATTTGATAAAACTAAGTTATATAGAAGAAACCATGACAAAGCAAAGCAATACGGTTCTTTTTGGCACGATATGAAAGGCGTTTAAAGCACTTTAAAGATAAAATCATATGCGAAGGAAAGATTTAATAGCTAAAGATTATCACGTGCAACCTTAAGAGTTCTACTTGATTTAAGACAAGGAAGCTTAGCAGCAGGCATAGTTTAAGCATAATAAGCTAGGAAGACAGGGCAACTTAGAGCCGAATTTACGATACACTCTACCAACCGGTTTTTCCTAGAGACACACCCAATTTTTTGTTCATCCTTGCTTTTCAGAATCGCTTGCAGAATTACAAAATATACAAAACTGTCTCTGCCCCCCGCTTGGAAAATACAAAGACTAGCGCAATGACCAATAGCCAATGAATTTGTCAGTTTAGAGTGAATAAGTTGACTATGTAACACCCCAGTGCAGTGTGATTTATAACTTGCTCGCAGCAAGCATTACGGATTCTTCTGGGTTTATAAGCAACATAGAATGCCCTACTACAGCCAATGCACTTACATAAAACGTCATAGCAGACCTTCACAGCAACCAGTAGCCCGCAACCAGCGGATGATAGTTCTTGTAAACCAGTGCGTAACACTCTCCCCAATCTCTCAACCTCAGCTTTTAATATCTGAAGCTCAGAGCCATCTTCAGAGCATATCCTACTGC
The DNA here is from genome assembly GCA_015657535.1 of Nephromyces sp. MM_2019. Classification (NCBI taxonomy): domain Eukaryota; phylum Apicomplexa; class Aconoidasida; order Nephromycida; genus Nephromyces; species Nephromyces sp. MM_2019. Next base: position 17,718 of record JADHZB010001322.1, on the reverse strand, counting down.
AAGAAAACACCTAATTTGAGCAGCAACCCGTTCTATAAAGCTTCAACACGAGATTTTTGTCATAGTACTCTACAATTTATAAATCTCCTCCATTATTTCTCTCTTCTATATAAATGGGAAGAAGCACTACTCCTCGTAATTCTGGCTCCTGGCTTTCTAAGTGGCATATTTTACGCAAAAAAAAGACCCATTAAATAAGATGAATAAGTAATGGCGTCACTTCATTGCTTAATTCTAATCAGGATTAAAAGGGGCTGCTTACCAGCTTGTATATGGCAAATTATGCAACCTCTCAGAAAGCTACCCTTTTGCTCATCAGCCAGTATTGACGTCGTACCCAAAAAAAGCTGCCAAGGCCATGTATTTTACTCACTCGGGCCTCGATGCAGAGTAATACCTCACCTTCCATAAAAATACAAACTGGGTATGTGAGGTAGAAGATTCTGTTAATAATTCCTACATTTTTTTCCTGCCAAGTGAATTCTGCTATGACACTAAGCTTTAGCCAGAGTTAAACAAGTGCCAAGGATATTAGCAAGTATTGCAGTACTGTTGTTGACGCTGGCAAAACTCCCAACCATACGATATTCGCTCTCTACCGCTAGTAGATGACAAGTTTTTATAGGGGGCATAGTAACTATTTGGGTTTATTTTCTGAAATAGTTATGCAATCTCAGTTGCCCCCACCACATTCGCAAAACGACTTATCAGTGATAGTGGGTGTGCGTCCTATTTTATACTGGATTTTAGTATGTATAACCGCTAAAATAGCCACCCATGTAGACATAGAGTCAAATTAAGGAACCTCTGGAAATTTTCCTCAAACCTACTTGCTGGAGCTAACGCTACCATGACAAAATGTAAACTTTTCATGCAGTTTTGATAAGCCTATGGTAAATTTCAGCAATCCCATTGCGACGAATTCGTGGAAGTATGCCGTTGCGAATCTTTTGCTTGATAGTAGATCAACGAGCATCTTCGTAAATTGATTATGCTCTAAAATAAGCATGGAAGATGAGTGCTTTAAAAATTCACTGAAAGTAATTAAAATTCCTCAATGGATTGTGCAAAGAGTACTGCTGCCAATAACACTTTAGGAACACATCAATAAATACAGCAAGCGACGGTGGGCTGACTTTCATGAGGATCACATCTACATCATCGTGAGCTCTATTACAGCCCGCTAAAATTTTATTAAAGGCACAGCAGCGCACAGGTTGAAAGTGCTATTTTTGAGAGTATTATGTAATCAAATACATACTGGTCTTACTGTGCTGTCCGCCCAACCAAGAAAAAAAGGCCTCCAACTTTGCACTGGGCTTACTATAACCTATGAGTTGCTGCCTTCTAGTGGGGTATAATTCTCCGTGAAGAAATTAATGTTTCTCAAGGATTATTTCACCATGCAAGAAATATACACAGTTGAATGACTGCAGGACATGAGCCTTGGGCATAATTTCAGTATGCGGGTAGCAGGAGGCCGTGACTGTACCTGATCTCATCAGCTGTATAATTCATGTTGCCATTGCTGGAAATATTGCTGGCAACACTTGCAGCAATTCCCAACCCGAGCTGGGCTTGTTTTGCATGCTATATCATATTTCCGTTCTTTCGTTAGGTATGCTAGTGATTTTTGGCAGATGCTAACTCTATAAAATCCCTTTGTCCGAGCCGATCGCGACTAGGTGGCTCCTCCGTGGCTCTCGGCGCGGTGAACATGATGCAAACGCCAACTTGGACCTCGATAGGTTAAACGGTGTGTTGGGGGTATTTCCCGAAAAACCTACCACTGCCAATAGAGAAATGTATTGTAGGTATGTACCAACCTCGTCAGCTACAAGAATAAGCCGCCAAAATTTCAATGCAATGCGTAAACTTCTACGCAATAATTATTCAAGAAGCTCTCCATTCCCGTTTTTATTCGTGAGCATATAACTGCATACGTGGAAAAGTGATGAACCTCAGTCATGCTAGAATGTTTTATGGTTTGTGAGATTGTTTCGGGTGATATAAAGGATGTTTTCTCACATTTTTTTGTGTAACTCACTCTAATCATCTCTTGGGGCTTCGCTGTGCAAGGGTTCGCGGAGGGTGAATTTTTAAGAATGAAATAGGTTGTGCGTCTGATAACATCCAAGTTAGCAGTTCTTTTATTTGCTGGTAGCTCTAATTACCGTGATGAAGTAAGCCTAGAGTAAGGTCATTCTCTTGGAGAAAATCATAGAGCAGCTTCACTAAATTCAGTATTGGTCCGTTGCAGCAAATTTTGAGCTTCAGGTTTGGAAAAGTGATTACATACTAATGCCGAGCTCTCATTGATCATCACCATAAAACACCGCTTTTTTTCTCCCGTGCATTACCTAATGGAGAGCCTGCGCAATTTCCTTCTAATGATGTAGAAACCAGAATAAATTTTCAGTTTTTAATATTCAAAGACTAGAAGAACTACTAGCTGTTTTCGTCATGGAGGATGACAAAATATCCTCAAAACGAAAAGTCCTCCTCCTACAATGGCTTCAGAAGCAGTCTATGTTACACGCTACCATAAACTGTATCTTATATTACAAAGAACACGAGTGATCAAAGAATAAATAAACTTTGAAGCAATTACGGCTTGGGTGGTTAAGCTCTGCCAGTGTATTGCGCTATACCGTAGCACTTAAATATTGCAGCAACTACAATGGTTGCTGCAGTATTTTATCGAGAAAAATAGTTGTGGGTAGCTGCAGAAGTGCCTTTGAACAAAAGTCTTTTGTAGCTCAAGAGCTTGTGCAGAAGATTATCTTTAGCAAGTTATAATAAAAAAATTTTATGAATGTCTTCTACTGGAATCCAAACAATGTCTGCGAATCGCTGCGATTGAAAACATAAAACGCTGCCTACAGCAAGTAGAATAAATCTTCATTGTCATAGTAAGGCATTCCTATATAGTATTCTTTTCTCTTAGCCGAAGTATGGCGGTTCTATAGTTCTTTATGGCAATATATATGTAATTATCTGAGTCCTTTACAGTTTGGTATAAATTTTGTGAATAATATTTCCCCATAGTATTGTGTAGCATCAATATATAGTCCAAAATCATAATATCTAGTATCATCTACACGCAGTCCGTCATAGTATTGGTATGTGTAATTACTACAGATCATTATAGCCTAGTAGAGCATTTATGTGGAGTTCTATGCACAGCGGCAGGGTGCAAATAATATTTCAGCGGCAGAATAACGGCGGATCAAGAAACTAGAGTCCATCGTGCTCGCGAAAGATGTAGGATAATACTGAGTTTAGTCATTGAACTCTGCACAGACTACAACTTGAAATGGCAAACTTTTTTTTTATTGTATGCTGTAATCTAGAAATTCGCCACTGACATTATATGGAGTTATCACCTAAAAAAACAGCGGTTGCCAAAGAAATGAAGCGAGAGGCCTGTTATTCTGCGTTAGATCGGCATGACTTTCTCTTAAATATAACTCAATATCACTAGAAATGAATAATATGCCATCAGCACGAAAACCCTCGACTAGTAACCATCGACTCTGTTTTTATACATTAAATGAAGATTACAAATAGGACGCTCAGGCAGAAAATTATGAAAAGGGCACTGGGTATAAAAAAATACTTAAAACTAATGAGCGCATATTCACATATTCCATGCAGGTACCTGTTGACTAAATATTTACCACTGTGCAGATAAAAAAATATAAAGCTTCTACAGTATTTTGGTTCCGCATACATCTTTCTTGAAACCCTATTTAAACCTATGAATCGAATAGTGCGTCAGTAACTTGAACAAAATAGTCATTTTCTGCTTCAAAAATAACTGAAAATATCATGTGTTTATGACTAGAGGTAAGTCACTTTTCCGGAAATATCCAATTGCATCATTTCCTTTAATTTAGCATGTCTAGAAGCCAAAAGCAACCTGCAGCTTATCAAATATAAAAAAGGCAGTAAAATCAAGTTTTCAAAGACGCAGCACGTCGTTTCATCCAAGCCTGCATAGATTAATTGACTTTACTCTTAGCTTGATATTTCCCTTGCGGCGAAAGAAACCCTTAAAAAACCAGTTGAAGTTTCATTGTCTATACACTCGATGCTAGTTTTGGCGAATTGCACTTCGCCTAATTTCATCAGCCACAATAATTGTTGCATCTCTTTATTGTTCATGGACTACCAATCGACAGCAGAATTTTTTTTTTTTAATTTGTTATGCTTGCATGCAGACATCAACATAAACAATTATAATGGGGTTCGAGGTGCATGATAAATTTGCTAAACACTATTTTGAGTAAGGGCACGGAATATAGAAAAAAAAGATTGTTAATTTTTCCAAAGTTTTCATTTATTGAGCTCGTGATTCTATGATATTATCGGGAGACAAGGGCTAGCATTTCGTAGAAAATACTGCTGAGTTGGAGCAACATGACGATACCAGCTTGCATTTGAATAGTAATATTACCAGTTTTTAGCCATAGCAGTTCATCTAAAAGAAGAAAATACCGAAAAATCCGCTCTTTTTCCAATTCGTCTGCAGTGTTTTCGTACTTTTTTCTTTTAATCCATTCACTCTTTCCCAAATATGTACTCCTTGAGCTTATATGCCTGGAATATTTCCAAGAAGTTTTTTAGCAGGCCATTTGGTGCAGATTCTCTAGAACGAGTCAATGAGCTTTTCCACAGCATTTCAACAATCAATAAGCTATTTTTTTCAAACTTTTCTAAGCTCCTCCAAATTGTTTCTGATGCTCAGACAATCTCTGTTACCTAATTAGCTTTGAATACATTGGTATTACCAGTTTTCTTCGGTATAATATAGCCACCATTGCCTGGCGCCTCTAAAGGAATGTAGTTCATATCCAACAAAAAAATTACAAAAAAAAAATTCCATTCACTAGAAAATACATGTTGATACGATTTATTAAGTAGAAAATTGATATTTCTTAAATTTTCTGTAATTACGAAAAAAAAAAAATTTCAAGTTAATTTTAAGGTTGAACGAGCTGTAAATCAGCCGCCTACTCGTGTGTGTTGTGTGTGTATGCACTGCGTATCTAATGTCTGTATGTAGCGAGTGTATGCAGGGTGTGTATGCGGTGTGTATGTAGCGTGTGTAAGCAGTGTGCGTGTTGTGTATTTTGTGTGTTAGTATGCACTAGTATGTAGCGCGTCTGTGTTTTATGAGAATCTCTCTCTAGCTCTCTGTCCCTCTTTCCCCTTATCTATCTATCTCAATCTCTTTATCTCTGTATCTATCTCTATCTCTTTATCTCTCTATCTCTTTATCTCTTTATCTCTCTATCTCTTTATCTCTTTATCTCTGTATCTATCTCTTTATCTCTTTATCTCTTTATCTCTTTATCTCTTTATCTCTTTATCTCTGTATCTATATCTTTATCCCTTTATCTCTGTATCTATCTCTATCTCTTTATCTCTCTATCTCCGTATCTATCTCTATCTCTTTATCTATATACTCTGTCTCTATATATCTTTGTTCCCTTCCCCACACACACACAGTTGTATTCCTTACGACCGCCTTTCTTACCCTCCGAAAAACACTACCGCAGCAAGTAGTTAACTCTTTTCACTGGTTTCCTCGCAATTTCCTTAGCCCCTCCAAATATATTTAGTAAGCAACAACAAACCCTCCCCTTCCCCCCTTGGCACATACATAACATAAGATCGAGACTGCAGATTTGTTGAGGGTGCTTGTTTCACTGAAGGAAAAACATAGTAAACAATCGCATAGGCTGCTGTTAATTGTCTGCTCTGCTTGAGAAACATTTGTTTTGACGTAGAAATCTACATCTTTACCCGTAGAAATCGCAGTGAGTGCATTCAAAAAGAGGTGAGCAGGACGGTTTGCAAAGGGTAACTGCGTCGTCATTCTTGTGAGTGAAATGGAGCATCTTTTTTGTATGAGCTTGCTAGCTGCAGTGTCGAAGCGCTCGAAAAAGAGGCTTTATCGCGATTTTATCTAGCGTAAATCTCACCAGAAAAATAGAGGAAATAATGTGTGTGTGTGAGGCGTGTCTAATGAATATAAATCAGGATATTCATTAGATGATTGGAATGCTAAAATACCTCGTTTTTTGTTGTCTTTATTATTGTTGGAATTCACAAAAGAATCATTCTTGTGTATTTCTTCTGATGGTGAAAGCGAAATTAGAAATTACTCATTGATTTGAAATTGCTAGAGAGCTTGTGTGTATTAGTGAAATGAAGATAAGTCTTGAAGAAAGCACGAGGAGAACTAGAAGCTGGTGAAATGCTATGCTAATGGGGATAAGCATAATTTTGGGTATGAAGATGATACGTGTGTGTGTGATTAATGATCCTAGAACCTAGTTGAATTTAAATGCGGTTTGCTAGGCGATGAGGAGGAGGGAGCAGGAGGGGAAGATGGGTATAAAAAGTTTCCTTAGAGATGATGAGGGTATGGTAGACTTTTTGCAACTATATTTGGCGGCGCTAAGACAGAGGAAATAATACCTACAGAATATCATTGTTTTACTCTGCATCATTTAGTTGGAGGTTTTCGCTGTTTTGTTGGCTTTGCAGCTTTTTTTCTCTTTAGTTTATTGAGTAACCTTTAGGAAAACTGTGTGTGGAAGAATGGTGGTTGATATAGTGTTTGTGGGTGTGCTTGCTCCTGCTTTTAAGCTATAATAGGCTTGTGGAAGAATGGTGGTTGATCTAGTGTTTTCGGGTGTGTGTGTGCTCCCTGCCTTATTGACGCTGCTATTTTTGTAAGTAGCTGGCTGAATAGATTGATTGCTGCTTTACGGATTTACACACTCTCATTCACGCAAAGAGTAGACTAAGGATGCACGCACTCACGTTTGTTCAGACGTATGAAAGGCTTAACGAAATCAAGAAAGTATTATTGTGTGCGTGCAGATTTTTTATGCAATTTTCTCCTTTTTCTTTGCTTTTTTCATCCACAGCACAAACCCTCTGTTTCTCATTCCTTTTTGCTTAAGCTGTTTCTTCCACCTGCATTTCAACTCTTAAACTAAGAGTTTGTGTGCTAAATGAAGTGGCAGCTATTGTGTGTGTTAAGACTGCTTTATTGTGAGATGGTTTTAACTTGTGTGTGTGTGCTGTGTTTTTTTTCTCGCTATTTCTCTGTCATTTGGACTTGCTGTGGGGAGAATCTACCATTGCGGATTTAACTTGTGTGTGCGTGTGTTATGTTAGTTTTAAGGCGATGCTTTCCTTAGGTGGCAATAGGTTGAGTAGCATTTGCTGTGTGTTTGCTGCCGAAAAGCTTTTTATCTGCTCTTTTGATGAGCAGAAGACGCGTGAAAAATTGCTTTTTGAATGAAACATCAGAGATTGTACTATTTCGGGCTAATTGCCGTGTGTGTGTATTAGTTAAGATGTTATTAAACACAGAATGACGACATGATTACTGTGTGCGAAACGTTTTCTGTCTTTACAGCAATGGCTAATGTTACTGAGAATTTGTATGACCATGCCCTGTCCTTGGGGCAAGGTGCTGGCCCAGAACCGCTACTAAATGAGCAACAGAGGCTTCAAGACGCGAGAACTATTCGTATAGCCTTTAATAACAAGGATGCTGAAGCCTCGAAGTGAGTGTGTGTGTATGGGTGTGTGAGTGCGTGAGCGAGAGTGGGTATTTTCGTGAGTGTATGTGTGTGGATTTGTGTGTAAGTGTATGTGTGTGTGAGAACTTCGCAGTACGATGCGATGTATGGCTTCATTAAGTAGAAGTCTAGTCTCTGTATACAGGGCAGCACACCAAGCTAGGCATTTGCATAATCAGCGTGGAGGTATGTATGATGAAACTCCTCATGATGAGCAGCATAACACGGCTAGTGGAGATTATATCAAGGCTTTTGTATTTGGAGGGCTTGATGGTAGGTGTTTTCTAATAGAATGGGCTTTAGTGCGTATATGTGTATGTGTTGCGTGTGCATGTATGTGTTGTGTATGTGTGGCTGTGGTGTGTGTATGGCTGTGATGTGTGTGGACATGATGCGTGTGTATGGGTATGTGTGTTGTGTTCTTTCTTTTTTGAACTCATTTTGTGTGTTGTGGCTGAATTAGCCTTCAATATTGCTTTCTTTGCTTTGTTTTGGATGCTCAGGAATTGTCACAATCTTCGCTATTGTTGCTGGATGTGTTGGGGCTAATCTTAGCCCCCTCAGTACTATCATTGTAGCTCTAGGAAATTTGTTTGCTGACGCTTTTTCCATGGGTTTTGGAGAGGTGTGTCTTTGGGGGTGTGTTGGGGTGTAGGGGAGTGTAGGGGTGTGTGAATGGGTGTGAGTATGTGTGGATGTGTATGTGTATGTGTGTGTAGATGTGTAGATGTGTAGATGTGTGTGGATGTATGTGTGGATGATGTGCGTGAGTATGGATGTGATGGTGCGTGAGCATATAATTTTATGTGTGTGTGTGTTTTGGGACGTATTTATGCCCGTTTGTGTTTGCTTGTTTATGCGTTTGATAGTAGTGTGTGTTTATGTATGAGTATATGAACTAAGTGTGGGGTGTGTATTTACATACTTGTGTGTGTGTGCGTGTGTGTGTTCATTTGGTTTTATAAGGCTGTGTGTGGATCTCGGATGATGAAAGGCTTCATTTTTTTTTGGGTGAGTTTTGAAGTGGCTTTTTCACTATGTGCATCATCGGTTTATCTTCAATTAGTAAAGCTTGTGTGTTTCTCAGTGTTTGTGTGTGTCTGGGAGTATATGTCACAGCTTTGAGCTTTCTATACTCTATTCTCATTTTGAAATGCTTCTATCTTCAGTATGTGAGCTCTTCCACAGAGGATGATTATATTAAAGCCGAAAAAGCAAAAGAAGAATGGTAATGCCTTATTTTTGCAATGAGGAATATGTGTGTGCTTAACGCGTGGGCGTGTGTGTTTAGGTTTTCGTAGCTCAAAATGTGCATTTGTATGTACTTTTGTGTGTGTCTATACTTTTATGTGTGTATGCGGACTTTTTTATGTATATTTTCTAGTGTGTGTGTATATATGTGTGCTTTTCCGTAGGTCGAAGTGTGTCTCCTTTTTTTCCCGGGATGACGTATATGTGTGTATGTGCATATACTTTTGTGTATAACTTTTTCTTGGGTTAAAATGTGCGTGTATGTGTGCTTTTTTCCTGTCTAAAGCGTGTTTGTGGCCTCCTCTATTGTGGATGTCACTATTTCCATTGCTTTGTGTATACCTGTGCGTGCTTTTTGTGCTAATTGGAAAAGCTATGCTGCTTATAACAGTTTTGTGTGTTTTTTTACTCTAATCCCGTGCTTGCCTGTGTGTGTGCCTGGTTTCTACTTGTGTACACACAAAGCTGTGTCTGCGCGCACATGTATTTGCACGTGTGTTGGATAGCTTTAACCGCCTAAGCTTAAACCAATATGCACGCATACAAGGCCTTCGTTCTATGCGAGAATGGAATGCATATCAAAACAGGCAATACTGCAGTTGAATCATTCAATGATGTTTACTGTCTTCATCAATAAAAGAGTCCCATGACTAACACACAGCATTAGCAATGCTCAGATGCTTGCACTCCTACATATGCGGTGTATATACAGGGAAGTTGAAAACTGCCCAGAGGAGGAGAAACAGGAGATGACGGATATTTATATCCAAAAGTATGGATTTTCGCGTGAAGATGCATGGAAGTTTGTAGAAATTGGCTTTAAGTACAAGGTATGGTGGAATACTCTACAGGGATTAGGTTTTGAGCTTTGTGTATGTTTACGTGTGTGCGTATGTATGTGCGTTTATATGTGTGCGTATGTAGGTGTGTGTGTGTGTGTGCTTTATGTGCGAGTATCTTCAGTGTGTATACCATCGATAATTTGAGTATCTCTCCTCTTTATGTGCCTGTGTGTAAATTTCGAGATAGCCTATGACTTTCTGCTTCCTCTTTTCTCATTCTTAGGATTTCTTCATTGAGCATATGATGGTCGAAGAGCTCGGTTTAATGGTGGGATCAGACGGTCCGACTGCTGTTCAGAAAGGTTAGCTTTTGAACACGACGGAATTGTTTGTGCAGCGATTGTGAGCAGAGCTGCTGGTTACGCACTTCGCTGTGTATAAAGTGAAAAATTACGTTTTTATGATAACCAGTGAGTAGTGTAGGTTGTGCCGCGTGTATGTGTGTGTCTGTACGTCGAAACATAGCCATTGCTTAGAGGTTGTGTAGTGAGTGTGCTAGAATTGAAACATTGCCTCTGCTGAGTAGCACTTCAGTAGTTTCTCCAGAGGAAGCTGAGATGTGTGTGTAGACTGAAAAATCGCCTTTTTTTTTATAAGCTTTTTCTTCTTTGTTGCTCAGGCGTAGTCATGTTTGTAAGCTTTTGTGTGTTTGGCGTCGTTCCGTTGGTTGGCTTCGTTTTTATCGACTTTTTGCTCAATAGAATGATGGAAGGGCCAGTCCCCATCTTCCTTACCTTTGGAGCTGCCAGCTTGCTTTCCTTGATTACCCTATTCATTCTGGGTTACTTTAAGGTATGGAGGTGTGTGTGGGGATGTGTGTAGGTGTGTGCGTGGCCGTGTTTGCATCCATGTGTGTATTTATTATTTTTTTCTTCTGTGTTGCAGGGTAACCTCGTCAATCAAAACTGCTGGAAATCGGGATTTTTGATGTTAATAAATGGAGGTTTTGCCGGATCAGTGGCTTATTTAGTTGGCTATACCTTGGAGGTATGTGTGTGTGTCCCTCATTTAGTAATTGTTTCTGTGTGTTGGTTTCTGGTGTATGCATGTGCGTTGTTTTCCTGTGTGTCCATGTGTATTTTTTTCCTGTGTGTTGTTTACTTTTCATTTTTATATCAGTTTTTTTGCCCTCCAAAGTGACCATTTTGCTCTGTTTGTATGATTCGTTTTATCCAAATGTTTGTGTGGCTCTTCATCTATAGTTGGGTGTGTTGTGTGTTACACTTGCTTCTTTCTGCTAGTTTCACTTTGGTTCTGTTTCCTCAAGTTTCGATTCACCCCCTTGTTTTATGTGCAGAAATTCTTTGGAGGGAGTGTGGCTCTATAGGAAGCGTGTGTGTGTAGCGGAATGCATTCTTTGCTCCCTCCTTTCAGGCCTATATATTCGCAGGATAGGAGTTATTATATGATCCGCGCACACACACACGCTTTCCTTCATACTATCTAGTTTTGAGTATGCTAGTATCGCAAGCATTGCTTATTCCTTCGCTTGAGATCACATCCTGCACCCTTTGTGTGTGCAGTCTTGTGTGCATAAACACACAAGCTCAGCGTTCATTATTATTCAGGGCTTCAACTATTGGCTATTGGATTAATGCATGTGGCCTTTTAGCAAGAGTAACATACGCGAGTGTGTAACTTGGAAGAAGTGCGCACGTAGTCACACATACAGCAGCATATATACTCACACGCACAGCCACACACCCACCCACATAGTCACACAGAGCAACCTATCCACTCATATACTCACGCAGAGCAACACACCCATTGACATAGTCTCAAACACACGCATAGCCACGCACAGTCACATACACACCAACCCACATACATACATACCTCCCAATACACAGATGGCTGAAAATATCGCCTTTTCTGGATATCTTCGTCGCTATTTGATAGTTTTGTTTTCATCCTCTTCTTAGCATTCTACTGATGTCTAATTAGTAATTTTTGCTGCCTTCGTTAGATTTTTGGAGTGCATATTCCGCTGTGAATACCGAGAAATCCTCCAAAATCTGGAAAAAAGCAGATATTTGGAGGATTTACTACGTAAAGTGATAGTTTGCAGCTTAAATCATCTTCCAGGGATGATCTTCAGAGTGTGCGTAGAAGAGCTTTCCTAATAAATTTTTTGAATTTGCAGAGAATTTCGCCAAGAATTGATGTTTTTTCGATGAATCTTCATCTTGAAGCTTCGCTTTTTCGTTTTTGTGAATTTGGTATTCATTTTATCTCCCTAGAGGAGGGACTATTTCGTTAGAAAATGACGTTTTTCGCAAATTCCGATCAATTTGCTTCTAGATGGGGAATTTTGTCAGACAATGATGGTTTTTCATGAATTATAGTGGATTTTATTCCAAGAGGAGGGAATTTTCCTGTGAAGCCCGTCATTATGCTTATCCTCTTCCTTGTTTACCCCCTTATTCTCTCTGTTGGACTAAACCCTCTTATCTTCGTTTGCAATGCTCTTTTCCTTAGAAGCTTCTCTTGGAATTAGCTTACCTGAACTTATGTGTGTTTGCATGTGTGTAGGTACATATTTCTGCATATGCGTGTGTAGCTATATGCATCTATACGAGTGTGTGTGTGTATGTATAAAAGCGTGCACAACTGCAAGGTTTGATATAAGTGTGTTTAACTACATAAGTGCATTTTGGTATGCGCATGTATGTCTATAAGTGTAGAGATATATATTACCGTATGCATGCTTGTGTGTGCGCACGAGTGTGCGTGTTTATGCACGTGAGTATTCATCAGTGTGTTTTCCGGAGTGTCTGTTCCAAAGTGTTTGTTCTAGAATGTGTTTGTGCTTTTTTTTCCCCTTTTCAGTAGTCAATGTATAAATACTTCTGCTCAAAGAGCTGCAAGCGATCTCTTGTGTGTTATCGTTTAGAAAGAATACTATAAAGGTGCTTTCCGTCAAAAAGTTCTGCTTTTTTCGGATAAGCTGATGATTTTATTTTTTTTCTTGCTTTCTTTTCTGTTTACTGGTGGGTATCTCTGGGTGATTTTCGATTATTTTTACTGTGATTTTTAACTTTCAGGGTTTAGGGTTAAACCACTATCTTCGCGATTTATGTTAAGATTTTATTTTTTCATTTATTAGCCTTTGTGTGTGTGAATTATCAGTAAAAGTCTTTGAAGGAAGCACTCTATTTGCGCAGGTTAAAGTTGTAATTAGTGATGAACGTTTCGCTTGATTTTGATGAAATTGTTTCTTCAAGTGGCGGTGTAAAAGATTACGTGTGAAGCTTTAGGTGTTTGCTGTTTTGTGTGTGAGGGTTGTGAGGTTTTCTATGTGTTTTTGTGTCTTTTTTTGTGAGATTGTGTGTAGAGCTTTTTGTGTGCGAGTTTTTGTGTGTGATATTTTCTCCTCAGTCTCTCACTTTGGTATCGTCTATTTCCACACAAATATCTTCCTTTTCTTGATGCTCTCTTTCTGAAATTTGTTGAATTTATGAGTTGTTTTTCTTGTGCGTGCATTTGCTAGTTCATTCCATACTGTGCTATCAAAATTCTTCGTGTTTTACTCGATTTCGAACAGCTTCCTACAGTTCTTTGTAGTTTTTACCTCTTATAACTCTCCTGCTTCTTCTGCGGACGCTGCTCCCCCTGAGGGCGTTTTTACTGGGTGCTAAAATGGATGTATATGATGCTTGGGGTGTACGAAAACGTTCGTTTTGCCCCCTTTTTTTTGCTAATTTCTTCACTTTTTTTCTCCTTTTTTGACGCTTTGTTTAGAAAATTTCCCGGTTTTTCCATGAATTTGCTTTCCTTTTTACTCCGCGAAGATGCGGCTTCATCTCCCACTCTCTTATCACAAATGATATGCTTTCTGCACTCTTCCCATAATTTTTTCGATTAAATGAAGGAGAGGCTTGGAAATTTCCTTGTATTAATAGTAATGTGTTTAGGAGCTAGGGTGAATATGTACAGCTCCTCAGATGAGTTAAATTCAACTATAAAGTAGCCATTTCTGTGTGTTTTCTCAAAGGAGGGACAGCTTTAAGCTTTATTTTGGGGATTTTGTGAGTGAGTTGCTCTACTTTCGAGTGTATATACACTGCGCAGTGCTCTCTCTCTTCATAAGAACTTTCCTTAATATGTTTATAATGAGTAAAAAATGTACTTTTATTGGATCATATTTTCATTTATGGAGCATTTCGTATGAGTTTTTCTGAGTGTGAAGTAAAATTTGGTAATGTGTGTGGAGGGTTTAGGGGGGAGGGCGAGAAGATGGGTTTCGCCCTCATTTAGCAGAATTACGAGCAAAGTGTGTGTGAGAGTGTAAGGTGTGTGTGCGCGTGAGAGTGCTAATTATGTGTGTGCAAGAGAGTGTTAATTACATGTTTGTACTGGCGTCTAAGGCGTATGTGTACGTGTCTTCTAGAAACTATAAAGTGTGTGTATCTATTACACAGTGTAAAATGTGTGCGAAGGCTTCTAGTGTGCGTTATTTGTGCTTTAGAAAGTAAATTGTGTGTGTGTACACCCTCCAAATCCCTTTTTTAAACAATAAATTTCCAGCTAACCAAAGTGAGTAGATGTTTCTGCATAATTTCTCAGCCTTATACTCACCCACATCTTGGAGGATTCGCCATCATTTCTTCCTCAAAAAAAGGCAGAAATTCTCCCTAAAATGTACACGAGAACTCCCTGCGGAGTGATTTGCGGTTTTCAAAACTTTCTTTCCTAGAAAAGATAAAGAAATTTCGTCTTCAACATTATCGACGCACAGAAAAAGGCACTCACACACACACGCCTTGCTATTAAATCCATAGAAAATCTTATTCCCAATGAAAACTGCAACAATTCCATACAAATCCCTCCTCTTGGATGTTTTTTCCACAAAAAAACACGGTTTCCTCCCGCTATGCAAACTCTTTAGGTCTCTTCCATTGACGTTTCATCATTTTTCCTACTTTCACCACTTTGAGAGAAAAATCACCGCGAAACACGAAAGTTCTCCGGTTTTTTGATGAAATTTCGCAAATTTCGTCTAGAAGAAACTGGTGAAGCGAAGGCGCTTTAAATTACTTTAAAAAAACTAGAAAATCCCGAAAAATAAATCCGGGCGCGCGTAGAGAAGAAACTTTTCAGTCTTGTAGGGTGTGTAAATTCTGAATTAAATGCGTGGGAGCCGAAGAAGTTTTTGGTTTTTTCAGAATTCAATGTTTACTGGGTGGGTGTGTGTGATGGTGTGTGCGTGTGCGGCTTGGAAGCATTAAAAGCTTTTCCGGCGAAGACGTTGTTTTACTCCTTGAAGCGCTCTCTATTTGTAGATAAGCTTTTGCTGTGCGTCTACATACGTATACACACCATAGCCCACGAAGGAAATTCAAAGTGATGGAAAACTTGAGAAAAATGCGGAAAAGTGGGTATTCACACACGCAAAGGAGCGTGTGCGCGCACACAAGCACAAGAGAGTATACTCACACACACATACAAGAGAATATGCACGCACACACAGGCTGGTACTCGCACGCAGGTGCTTACGCGAACAGACACAGGAGTGTCGGCAACATGATCGAGTAGGTCAACACACGAACGCCTACGCACACAATAAGGGTTTTTGTTTCGTATAAATGTTAGAAAAATGCACACCTAGTGAATCCATATCAAACCCCCACATACAAATCTCACACCCACGCATGCTCAAAAAATGCAAACACAAGATAATGACGCTGCAAACAAAAAACACACCGACACACACCCCCACAAACACCACACACACACCCACCAACACCCAATTACACAGCCACAATATACGATGCACGCACATAAACCTGCACACACACACCAGCACACCAACACACACCGGCACACACACGCACACCAAACCATACCCCCCCACGTGCTACCTCAACACACCACACACAAACCCCATACGAAACATCACTTCCTCCTTATTTCACTCGTGTTTTCTCCAACTTTTCCGAATTTTCTTGAAGACGATGAAAGATGTAAAATCAACCCAAATAAAGGCGAACTTTCACCACTCCTTTTCTTCTTTGCTTTCTTCTAGAAGCTTAGAAAAGGTATCTGAAAATCTCCCTCTTCATGTAAAAATGGAGCTTCTTAGTGGATTTTTCTGTTTTTAGATGATTATTCTACGTTTTTTCTTGATATTTCCGTATTTTTTATGGAAGAATTGAAGATTTTGTATGGAAATCTCCCTCTTCCGGTGAAAATGCTTTTTTTTTATCGCATTTTTCTGTTTTTAGATGATAATGTACGTTTTTTCTTCATATTTCCGTATTTTTTATGGAAGAATTGACGATTTTGTATGGAAAGCTCACTCTTCACGTAAAAATGAAGCTTTTTAATGGATTTTGCTGTTTTTAGGTGATTGTTCTACGCTTTATCTTCACCTGTCAAGCATTTATAATCCCAACCATCATGGTTTTTGTATGTGATCTCTATTAAAATCCTTAAAACAGTATTAATTTCTCATTTCTACACACTTTCCTTCTTTTACTTAATCTAACAGACTCGCTGATTTGGGAGAGAAGATGAGGAAAAGCCTAGCTTTTTGTGTTTTTGCGTGAACGAGTCCAGTTAAAGACTTTGTAGTTTCCCTCTTTTTTTATTAGAGAGGAAGCCTAATTCTCTCCTTGAAACTTCTTTTTCCTGCGTTTGCTCTGCAGAAAAATTGATTATTTTTTAGTTTTTTTCCACTTTTTTCTCTTTTTTATGTTTTTTTGCCTTCCTCTTGATTGTTTCACCCTTCTGATGGAGAGGAAAGCCTTAAAAAAGACTTTTTCGCGAGTTTTTCTATGAAAATATTCAATGTAAACCAAGAAAGCTAGCATTTTTGCTTCTTTTCCATGTTTTTTTTCAAGGAAAAGGCAGCTTCTGAGCTTTTTTTGCTGTTTTCATGTTTGAAGAGGCAATTTATGTGGACTAATCGCCTTTTGCTCTTTATCTGTGTGTTGTTGCTTCTAATCTGATAGAGTGTGTGTGTAGGTTTTTTTTGTGTTTCTTGCCACTTCACTCGAAGGACTGTGTTGTTAAGTGAGTGTGTGCTCGTACTGGTTTGAAGTTTCTGGGGAATATATGAGATATTGTGTTGGTGCTTTGTATTGTGCGTGTGCTAGTTGGTAGTTACTAGAACTTATTTTTTCCACTATCAAAGTGTATTTCTCCTTATATTTGTGTGTGTATGTATGTGTGCGAGAGTAAACTACTATCTGATAGTACACTCAATTTTTCTGTCAGAACGTGTGTGGTGATGATTCTTCGGGCTTTTGAATGCTTCCATACTTAATCGCAGTTGTTTTACAAAGTTTTTTCAAATTAGAAAAGGGCTCTTCTCACACGGCAGTTTCAGCCTTCTTCCTGTTGAAGGTGTGTGTGTATACATCGAAAGAAGCTTTAAGCTTTGTGTGTTATTGGGTAGCTCAGTGTGTTGATTTTCAAAGCTTTTCAGTATGTGTGCCTGTGTGTGACTTTATGGGTATGTATGTGTATATGTGCGCGTGTTTGCCTGTATATGTGTGTATATGTGCATGTGTTCATGTGTGTGCGTGTGTTTTTTTATGTAATTGCGTCTGTTTTTGTGTGTGTGCCTGTGTGTGCATGTGTGTGTCTGTGTATGCGTGTGTGCCTGTGTGTGCATGTGTGCCTGTGCGTGCGTGTGTTTTTTATATGTGCTTGCGCCTACTTTTGTATGTGTGTGTGGCTTTAAATGGCCCTGCATTGTGCTTTAAGCCTGTTTTCATGAACCTTCTCTTCAAAGTTTGATGTGTTAGTATTCAAAAGCTCTGCACTCGATGTGACGTTTTTAGCCTCTTTAGAGTTGAATATTTTAGTTGCTGCAGGGCTTAAACTCGCCTTTTCTCTGGCTTTTTTCTGTGCCTCTGCTGTAGTTTTATTATTCTCTGTTCTTGTGTGCTATCTGGATATTTACCCCCTATGTTACCTGATACACACACACACACACACAAGATTCTCATCTTCATTTGCTCTTTTATCCTGAGAAATGCACATCAAACCACACACACACACACACACACACA
>JADHZB010001321.1:1337-30195 GCA_015657535.1 Nephromyces sp. MM_2019 | reverse complement strand
CTCCAATAAAAGTATGAAGAAGCTGAAAGTCAATCTTTGGAGCCCCCTTAAACAGCGAATGAAGCTTCTTCCACATGGCCTCATCCACATCTGCCAGCATCACCTTTACCTCCATCAAACATACTTTGATGATAGCAGGAAGATCTTGGCAGGAAGTAGTGATTTTATCAATCAACGAAGTATAGAACTTCACAAAGCTAAGAATGCCTGTATGCTGACTACAAGAAGTTCCTAGTATGCTAGGGTTCAGAGTGAAGGCTTCTGAAACCGCTAGATCTATAAAACAGGGGTTTTCCCAAATTATTACCATCTTGAAGGGGGGGGGGGTTAGGGGATGGGAGAGAGAGAGAGATATGTACAGAGACACACAGAGATGCACACAAACACAGAGTCACACTGATGCACACAAACAGCAGATAAAGACACACAAGACATGTAAAATCAGATATACACACACAGATAAAAAGATGCACACACAAAAATTCACGCGTATACACACAACAATTGCCCTTGCTTCAAGAGGTAGGCAGCTGAGCTCTCACACTCGCATCTATATACCAACCATATATAGTGGCAAACACAGAGAGAGAGCCACGAGCCTCTCTCTCTGTCTTTCTGTGTGCGTATGCGCGTGTGTGTCTCTCCCTCTGTGTGTGTGTGTGTGTGTGTGTCTCCCTCTCTGTGTATGTCTCGCTGCTGCTCTCTATCTCTGTCTCTCTCAAAGAAGCAGCTGCATATGAAGCTGGAAACCTCCGATACTTCTTCAAGCGACAAGATTGAAGAAAAGACGGCAAGAAGAGCGACGCACACACATGAAAAATTTGCATGTGAGTAAAGCTACACCACAAAGTAGTATAGCGCTAAACAGCTAGTCTTTTGAGTGAAGCTACACACACGCACACACGTAGAGAAGGGCTTTTCTTTGATAAAACACGTGCTCTTCACACCTGATATACAATAAAAAGTGCATTTAAAACAATGGATTAAAAAAATATACGTAAAAACTTCAAGCACACAAACACACACTGACACCATTTCTTCGTGCTGTAATCAGAGCTTCCCTGCTGTGTGTGCGTAGAAACCGACACACACCTTGTAAAGATCCCTACGAAGAAACACACTGTATGGAAGATGGCCTTAGAGAGCGAAGTTGACTAAGAACACACAAGACAATCTGTGAGTGACTAGGATTCCTTCCATCTTCATGGCAGACGAGCACATTAAGAGTTGCTGCGCTTATCATAGCTATACACACTGACGGAAGCCTGTAAAAGCAGGTAAGTATAGAGGAAAACCGTGGAAGAAGCCTGAGAACAGGCAAGCCTGAAAGTATTATCGTGGATGAAATGGGAGTGTGTGCGGGTGCACATTGGCGGGTGGATGTGAAATTTGTGAGTGTGCATTTGCTTGTTCGCATCAGAGTGCACCTAAGCTTGCATACTCCTCCGCAGATCTATTTGCATAACCATATAAAGCTGTGTGTGTATGTGTGTGGATCGGAGTTTATATATGTCTGAGTGCATCTGAGCGCATGTGTGTGTGAAATCAAAGGGCATGAGCGTTTTCAGTGCAAAATGTTGAAAGTTTTTAGCCAGCACACAAGCTTTCCTCCCAACTTGAAGGAAAAAAGTAAGAAGCAGCACACAGTTCAGTAGCTCAGGCGTATAGGGGAACATACACAAGAAATGAGCGTCACTTACACACACACCAGTGTGCGCATGTGCTAAAGCAACCGTTTCACACACACTTCACAATACACATAAGCTACAAGCAACTGCTGCACACACATTTCACCATCCACACACACATGCTACGAATATATTCTCAAGGAGCTACTGCTTGATATACTGAGCCTCCGCAGCATCACCTGAAGTTTGAGTACAACACACATACCATCTTCACTTTGCACATGCACCTGTTTTCGTCGTCTTTAAAACTCCATTCTGATGCTTGTGAGCATAGCACACGAAGATGAATTTGCTTTGAAAAGAATAGTATTCAAGGGGGTGTATGCGTGGTGAATTGAAGGCCCCTGTGCCTCTACTTGTTCAAAATAATACACAAAAAAGGTGGTATGTGTCAGTATTAAAAAGAGGACAGGATGAAGATTTCACGGCAATTATCTCAAAGCTTAAGAGAAAGCAGCCTCTTTACAGCCCTGAAAAATATTCTTAGCGATAAGCTTAAGCCTAGAAACAAGCGTTAGTCGCCGTCATCTTGAGAATAGCACACACACATACGTGTGAAGCTCAGCGAGAATCCTTAGTCTAGAATCAAATTTTAGGTATGAAAGAAAACTTGAGCGTGTGTGTGGAACTAAACATGCCTTCTCTTCCTCAGCATATTCATATCTTAGCGAAGAAGATTGAGAGACTACACCACCTCTCAACACACAGCATCCTAGATTCAACCCATGAAAGCCTCCACCACCTCTTAACACATAACATTCCACCCTCAAATCCACAAAAGCCTCCATTACCCCTCAACACACACACACCATCCCTCCTCAACCTCCACACAAAAGGAAGAAGAAGCTGATGCGCTGCAATCTCCACAGAAAATTCCTCACAAAAAGAAATCTCTCATCTTTAAGGTAAAGAAATTTATTCCTTCACCCATTCTGCCCACAAAGAAGATGTGAAGATGCATTTGTTTGTGAGCTCTGCACATAAAAGAAGCAACCCTTTTATGTGCTTAGACTAGGAAATTTATAGGTTGATGAATAGCATCGCCGAAAACTAGGAAAAAAACAGTTTTGTGCATGGATTTTTCAATATTATAAGAAGAGGGAGAAGCTGATAGCTTTCGTGTATTTCCGCAGAATTTCAAGGAATTTCTTCGCAGATAAAGCGGAGAAAATGCTAGGGTTTAAGCGTGAAGTGTGTGTGTGGCAGGAATGTGTGTGAGGCAGAAATACAGTGTGTGCAACAAGTTCAGGGCGTGGGCGCGTAACGTAATTTGACAGGGTATGTGCAAACAAATAAACATCTGTGTATGCAAAAAAAGTACAGACTTTTCCCCTTAACGACATGAAGCACACACTGAAAACATCCAAGTGCTTCTCTACCCTCATTAATTCTGCATAACTCACGCGCAGAAATACACCTATTATCACGTGCCACACACACCTAAAACTTCAAGGATTAGAAGAAGCAGATTTCCGCACACAAACACCCCAGGTTCCTAATATTTCCTCCATTTTTCCCAGAAAAAAGTGCAAATCAATCATTTACCATCTCCTCATACCTTCTTCACACACCTGAAGGCTAGGGAGTCAACGGCGACTATCAAATATCCTCTAGAAAAACACTTGTTTTTCGCTGAAAAGAGGCAAAATCATCAAACTTGACGAAAGATCCAACTTTTTTTATAAAAATAAGCACAAGAAGAGGATAGAGGGAAGGGACTACACACACACAGACCCTTCCGAAGAATGTATTCGACAAACTCACTCTCCTTCACTGCTGTAGCAGCTTCCTTACTACGCTAATCTGCATCAACTTAATAGGTAAGCGAGTGAAGGAAATAGTAGTTTCTATCGCCTTCTTTGTTGTGATTTTGCTTTGTGTGTGCTTGCGTTGCCTCTGAAATCGCTTCAAATATGATGATATCTTGAGATGGAATCAAGGCTTGGAGATGTATAGATGTAGTCTCTGCTGCTCAGTTTAGTAGATGCGATTGAGAAGTCGTAATTGAACCGCATATATTCTCAGAGTAAAGATGATTTAGCAGAGGGTCTGTGAAGACGAGAGGAAGAGGGAGAAAAACCCACCACACACATAGAAGCTGAGAAATTAGACTCTCATACGGTTAGCTGAGTGGGGTGCCCACAATGCCATCTCTACAGGACTAGAGCCATAATGTGTGTGTTTGATGCTTTTGCAGGAAGGAGGGATCGCGAGCAGTGCCAAGCAGATTAGACAGATGGAGAGAGGGGTCTCAAAGCTCTATGAATAACCCCCACAGAGGAAAACTTTTTACTGAGGGAGAGGTTGTGCGTGTGGTGTTTTGAAGGAGCGGGCGTTTCCGGGATGATGAGCTGTGCGTGGTAGGAATGTGTAAGGGGGTGCGTGCATGTGTGTGGTGGGTGCGTGCATGAGTGTTGGGGATTGAGTGGTGGGCGTGTGTGAGGGGTGGGTTCGTAAGGGATGGGTATCTGAGGGAAGGATATGTGTATGTGTCGGTGCTTGGTGTGTGCGCGTGTGGATGCTTGGGGTGTGTGTGTGTGGGTGGGTCAACAACATGTGTATGTGGTATGCAAGTGGTTGAAAGCATGTATCTGTGGTGCGTGTCTATGGGGTTTATCTGTGGTGTATGTGCGGTACGCATGTGCTGGAGGAATGTGTGTGTGTCGTGAGGGAGCGTGTGTGTTGGGGTAATGTGTTTGCATTTCGTGGGTAGGAGTGTGTTGCACATATGTGTGTGTGTCAAGATAATATCTGTGTGTCGTAAGAATTTTCAAACTTCGCCTGTTAATGGTATATCAACTTTACTGGAAAAGCAAAGCCACCTGCTAGAAGACCGTGAAGAAAAAGAGGCTTTAGAAGATGCATGCTGTGGTTTTAGCTCCCTCATGACATAATAATATATGGATCATTAAGCTACACTAAGCATATACCGATTTCATGCATTATGTGTTTTTTTGCTACAATGAACGAACCGCTTTTAAGCTACACTAAGCACACACTACTTTGATTTACTGTGTGTGTGATGGTGCTACAATGAAAAACCCGCTTTTAGAGGTGATAGAGTTTTCCTTCCTTTTCTGCTTCCGTTAGCAATGATGAGCATAGCTAAGCACACAATAGTCGTATTTTTTTTTTCGGTAATCAGCAGAAACAAAAAAATATTTCGCAGGTTGTAGCTGTTATCTGAACTCCATGTCTTAGCTAGTTTCATACGCTACGTTTTTGTATTATATGAAGCTCTTGCTTCACGCTGCTAAAAAAGTTCGCTAATCACGTGTATATGCATTGGATGCAGAATATCTCTCTATTGATGTTATTGCTTTTTTTGGGGAAAAAAATATCCCTCTCGCCGTAGTGTCAATTAGCATAGCCTTTTTTGCAAGTCTACTCAACTAGTAAAAGCAGCTGGAAAGTCTTTAGAACATATGGTGCTTCAGCTATACAATCTTGTGTGCGTAAAAAGTTTTTCTTTTGCAGTCAATAGATCTATTGCCATGATATTTATCCAAAGAAAAATTCTTAAAAGCCTTGTATACGCCGATGGAATCAATCAGTACTATGCTGTGGTATTAAAAGAAAGCTTTTAAAGTGGTCTAAAATTAGCTAGTATCAATCGCCATTATACTGTAGAAATAAGCATAAGGAAGAAGTTCAATAGCTTTCTATCTGTAAATACTATTAATGAAAACACCCAACTATAAGGATAAATTTATGTAAGCATGGCGTATCCAGCTAAGATTCCTGGCGGAAGCATATATTTAGGGGTAATTTTAGGCTTCTTGATCTGCTTGATATCCATTTCATAGACTCAGTGCTCGTAAGAGCCGCAAGACAGCCTCAGCTCCTAAAATTCAAATCTAATACACTGGATTTCAACGCATCATCGTCTAAAGCATTGCCTTATTGGGGATAAAAACCAAAAAAATGAGCCATTTCGCCGCTGCGTTTCTCTTTTTCCCTGCAATTTGCTGGGATTTTGCACACGAAGAATTTCCGGAAATCTTCTCCTATTCGATTAACGCGAGGTAAAATCAAGCAAAAATAATGTTTTCAATCAGATTAGCCACTTTCCATATATCGTGGAGATAATGTTGCTTGCTGTGGTCATATAATCTTTGCAAAGTTTTCTTGAGTTTCTCTTCCTAGACTAAAAAAAGGATTCATTTAGATTTTACTCGGAGTGGTTCAGTGTCTTGAAAAGGTTTGATAATTCCAGTTTACTGAATGAAAAAGCTTTTCATCTTATTTCAGTAGCCGCACACAAACTAAAAATACTTACCCAGTTTACTGAATGAAATAACTTTTCATCTTATTTGAGTAGTCAACTCAATATACAAATTACTGCGTTCCTTTAGAAAAGTGATTTCATGCACGGACTGACTGAATGTCTAGTCATAAGCAACGCCTATGAGCCATAGAGATATAATCAAGAGTAAAATCAGATAGCATTCTGGCGTAACAACGAATTCTGAATCTACTGGATATACGGAAAAGACTAGAAATGAGTATCTATTATGCGGAATGATCATTTTCCTTTCTTTTATATAAAAGCATATATTCATTAGTTACAAAATATTGCAGGTGCGTTGCGTTTTTTTTTAGAATCAGTACAAGCAGAAACTGCCTATTCAACTAATTTTCCAGCAAATGGTACGTATATCAGCCTATCATTTCTTGCAATATAGGATTTGGGAAAAACTCAGGAATGTCTCATTTGGATTAATTAATGAACTGATAAGCTGCTTTATGATGTGGATAAACTTATACTCCTGCGCTGAGAGCAATGGTGATTATAGGGTTGTGACCGCGTGTGATTCTTATTTATAATGCTATGCATGAAGTTTCGTCGGTTTTTTTCTATACTTGTAAGTAATCGCGCTCCTCGATTGTTAAAGTACTGCAAATATAAATCTTGACACCAGTAATTTCTACTTTCACACTCTGAATGTCCTGTGTATCCTCGAACAAAAAATAGGTCAAATTCCACGCTAACTGTATCTCAGACAGGGGTAGATGAAAATGTTTTGTTGCCTGTTTCATACGCAGGGGTAAATAATAATGCTTTCTTGTCTGTTTCATACACAGGAGCATTCAACAATGTTTCCTAGTCTGCTTCATACACACGGTGACACACGATGCTCCAATTATGAGCGTGCTTCTTTGTTAGAAAAATATTCTACTGTGATTCTATGAATTTTTTGAAATGTAAGATAAAAATTTCTCCTACAAAAGGTAGAAAACCCCCACTCAGAAAAACTCGAGGGGGTGTATATACTTTTCCATGCCATCATTGTAACACCTATGTATGCGCGCTTGGTGAGGCTCATAACTGTAGTTTTACAATTTGAATAGAAGCGTATAACAATGACTTCATTCCAAGGTACACGCATCTATGATTTTTTGTAGTCTCTAAGCCGTGTGGAGTTTTAAAAACCTCAAAATATGAGAGAAAGCTGGCAAGGTACGGACACGGCTTTTGCAAATTTTAAGCTAGGCGGATTGAAATTCGCAAAATGACAAACAGACCAAATAATAATATTGGTATTTGCGCCGTAAGTCTATAAATAAGTTTAAATTTCAGTTATGTTTATTACTGATTTCCTGCATAGTAAATACTAAGAGAAGCGCTTGCGCGTTTAACGAGGAAAATATACCTTTTTCTAGTTCTTTTTGTGCAACAATTTTGGCATGCTCTTTTTGCTAATGCCCTTGCTAGCTCGTCACTTAAAGTTGTAACACCAGTCTCATGTATTGCTTCTGCATACAAAGTGAGTCACATTTATTACTTCTGCATAAAACATCTACCTCTTCTCGGATAGCGTCCGTACATCAGAGGATTTTATTGCAATTTGTCTGGTACTCGCTGAAATAAAGTGCAGAGACAAGTATCTAGAGCAAGTCATGGGAATCGGGGTTAGATACCACCAGAATTTTACGTTTACTTTTTTTTTCTAATATGGTAAAATCCAGCAGAAGGCACTAATTACGCAGGTCATACGGAGACTTTTTCCTGTCTGAATTTTTAAGCCAGTAACTGTTTGATTATCTGAGGATAATAGCACGAGGCCATTACTTGTGACCTGTGCATAAACTCTGACATTAATACTTTATTCGTAAAGTTATATTTTTGAAAAAAATCTCTTTAGTATATACTATGCTCTTTTTTGTATAATGAAGTTATCACTGGACAGTTTTCTAACTGTTTTTTGATAAAGATACCCTTCACATATTTCCCGCAATTTTTTTCCCCACTGATACCCTTTACATATTTCTTGTGAGTCTTTTTTTTTAAAACAATGCAAATACTAAGCCATTCTGCATCATGAAAAGCTCTCTTTACAGTACAAAAAGAAAGAAATCGTAAAAAGTCGGTCCAGCAATTGCCTTCTCCACAACACATGGTGGTTTCTACGTTTTTTATCAGAGTAAAATTTTTATTCGCTACTAGTCTGTCTTCGTTCAAATTGTGTAGTAACATTTTGAAGAATGCATTTTACCCGTATCAAATACTGCTATCTATACACACACAAAATGATAGTAAGGCAATAGAACAAACATATGATTTTCAGAGCACTTGGATGATTGCTTACAACATGATAAAAAGTAAGACAATGCAAAAATATATGTTGTTCCAGAACAAGTATGTTGCCCAGTATACTAAACTTCTGCAAAACATGAAGCGGTCACCATAGTAGCTTCATTAGCGGGTATATTCGCCAGCCTTTTTTCGATCGACTAGCACAGCTTCCTGCATAGTGTTTTTGTGTCTAGGTCCACTCCCATCATTAGAATTCGGTAAAATTAACTCTATATTCTAGTGCTTCCAGTGGTTGAACAAGTCTTTTGTTTATAATTGCTTGAACAGCAAATCTTTGACTCTTCGCAGATTGATTAGTCTACCTGTGTACTAGCGCATCTAATCACATCTTCCAAAACTGGTTTAACATGTAGAAGCTAGTATATTTAGCCTGTTAAACCTCCAGAAATTCACGGATTATCGTTGCTTTTTCAAAACGTAGCTTTCTACTTCTATGTTGCATGAGGCTTTAGTATATGCACTTTTTTTGCTACCTAGTTCATTCATACTATTACTATTTTATAAGCTGATTTTAGCTGGCATTCAGCCTGAACCTGAAGGCTCTACGATTTTTCTAAAGACCTTGTTGCTTACAAGATTTCAGCAAGCTAATAACAATAGTGGACTTATGGTGAAGCCATTCTCGTGTATTTCTGCTCTTATAATAAGAAAAAATTTGCTGTCGTTTTTACTGCTATTATTGTGACTAGTTTATCGTATAAATTCCTTTATGCTTCTAGCAGCTAGCAGAGAATGCTTGAGCCTACAAAAAATAAAAGTTTGTAGAAACAAGGATCCAGAATCACTAGCACCTGCTGTTATTAATGTCAAAAAGTTAATTCACACACCTTACAGGTACATATTGGCGTAAAATCCTAGCTTACCGTCAGAATCTACATGCTAGTTGAACTTTCAGTTTTAGCTACAAGGTCATATGGATTGAGTTACTGGAAAGAACTACTTCTTCATGCCATACGAAATTGTGTGCGCCATTTGATCGGTAAGCTGACTTTTTGTGCGAGAAGTTGGGCCCGAGAAATGGTATTCATCATCCTCTTGTTTGAACTGCATCGTCTTTGGTGAATTGCACTCTTTTAGGTAAAGTAAACTCTTGTTAGTGAATAGCGCTCTTTCATGTGAATTGCACTGTTTTAGATAAACAAAACTATTCTAGGTGAATAGCACGCACCTCCCCACAAAGTGCACCCACCTAGGTAACCCCCATCATCACTAGAGAACTAGAAATCCGCCTCTCTGAACTCTACAAATCCAACCCCCCCTCTCTCAACTCAAAAACCCCAAATATTTCAAAAATATCCCCGCCCGATAACCCCCGTTGCAAACACACCCCCAGGCAGTTCTCATTCCCACCCCCTCCCGCAATCTCATCATGAACACTTCCAACCCCCTTTTCGTCCCAATAGCTTGGACTGAACCCAGTGTGTGGGGCCCTCCTCCCTCGCCGCCTCCTTCTTGTTGCCACCTTTGCCGCGGGCCTGTTGTCAGTGTATTTCGTGGCTGCCCCTTTCGGCAACCTTGTCGTGTGCCTCCCCCCATGTGTGCAAAGAATACATCCAGCGTATCTATTGTTTAACAAAGCATCACCGCTCCCCACCCCCACCTGACAACCAGCCCCCTTACCTTGAAAAACAGAGCAAAATGTCAGCTAACCAACTCCTGCGGTTGCTCAGAAAAAAAAAGTTATTTTTGAATCACGCTATGCTTTGCTAGAATTTTAACTTGCGTTCTTTTGCGCTGTAATTATATTAAAGGAGTGTTTATTGCTGTTTTTTGCAACTGATAAAAAGGAAACGGTGTGTATGAGGTATGTGAGTTTGGGCGGTTTTTCTCGATGTGGGAGGAGGATGTGGAATGCTGCGCCTCTTAATCAGGAAGTTTTTACGATACTGGAAGAGCGTGGTTTTTTTGTGTTTCTTTGGGGAAGTTATGGTGTAGGGATTTTGGTGCAATTTTGAGTTGCAGCATCTTGGCACTTTGGAAAGGTCTAGTGTGGTATAGTCGAGTAGATTGAGAAGTTTACCCTGTGCTGGTGTGTGTTTGTGTGCGTGATTTTGTGTGTGCGTGATTTTGTGTGTGCATAATTTTGTGTGTGCATAATTTTGTATGTGTTTTTGTGTGTACATGGTTTTGTGTGATATTGTCAGCAAATTGGTGTGCAATTTGCTGTACCAATAAAAAGTAACGTCCAATTTGGTGGTAGAACTTCCATCCCCCCTCGAGATTTACATAAATATGTGTATATGCTCCGAACCAACATCAATTTGTAACTAATTACTGCCTCCTAGCGTCATTATATATGTGCCCCCCTTCCCACGTATGCTTTTTTCTATATTTTTGCTGTAAGCGATGACGGTGTGTCGATTTTTTTGGGAAATTTTTCGTAATTCACTCGTCTTAATTCCAGGGGGAATTTGTGAAGCCATCTTATGGGTTTGAACGGAAAATGAAGCAATTTTATGAGCTACTGGTGGATTTGCTATTATTTTGTGGGGTTTTTGTTTAATTTAGTGGATTTTTTGCTTAGTTCTGTCTTTTTTTTGTCAATATAATTTTATTCCGTCTCAAAATTATCTCTTCGCTCAATTTCATGTTTTTTTCCTGGGAAAAATTAGCATATTTTTGACTACTAGCATATCCAAAGTTTTCTTGGTAATATGAATAGATTTTCAAAATGGCTTCCATCTCTAAAGCCTTTAAAGACTCCATCAGTGCTTAGTATAGCATTGAAAATTTTGTCTGCTACACACTCGGCATATCATATGTATTTATAATGTGATTTTAACGCTGTAGTTAATTTCTAGGAAGAATTTACTCGAATTTGAAGCTTATTCAGATACGACATAATCTTCTCTTTGCAATTCAGGAAGATATTAATCTTTGGGTGCCTTATTAGTATAAGGGGAGAAAGCTGAGATTTGTGCTCGCATCAGATCATCTTTATTGCATAGATCTCTCCCAGTAGTGAATGCTTTTTTATTGTGATTCAACAAGGGAAATATAAAGCTCAGGTATGTTGCTGAATCTATATGTGTTGGTAGTAGCGTGGTGTTGTTATGTTGTTGCTAGTAGCTGCACTCCTGATAATATTCTAGTTAGCTAGTAGTGTTTTGGCTTTTTATTTGGGCGGTTTTAGGGGGAGTCTTTGCCATTTTATGCTGTTTTTGAGGCTTGCAGTTTTTTTCTAAAAGGATGTCTGCAGGTGGAGCTGGTGTGCGTGTTGATTGAATTCAGCATTTATTGTAGTTTTGTAGAGGGTGTTATTCTGGGTCTTTGTAGAGCTTGGTTTTGGATAGAGAATAAGCAGTTTATGCTGAATTTTTTGTGAAATGCTTACTGTTTATGGGTAAGTTGAGCACGAAATTAGTGTTGAGTAGCCTCCAGATGTCGCTGTTTGTGAGATGGCATTGAGAAGTGTTCATGAGAGGAATTTTGATATTCTGTGAATGTGGTATTTTGTGGTGTCATTTTGCTCTTGCCGTGTTTTTTGTGTTTTACCTCATCACCCCCATGTTACCCAGCTCTCCCCCCTCTTACCAGGCTTATTCACCTCCCCTCATCTCTTACCAAGCTTACTCATCCCCCCACCTCACCCCTTATTGTCCTCTATTTTTTCAAGCTTCTCACAAACATTTCCAGTCTACTCTTTGCTCTTCAGGGTTTATATTTCACGTTTAATTGAAGGTATATTTAAAATCGATAATCTATCCAATTCTACGTATAAAGAGATTGCTTCTTTTACTTTCATCCGCTACAGAAGTAGACTTTTTGTAAATCTGTAAAAATATCCCTTTCAACATACTAATTGGGAGTAGCCCCTGTTTAAACATAAAGTCATAATCTCCTAGGCAAAATGATTGGATGCGTGCTGCTCCTCAACTCATTCTCGAGGGGGCGCTATCAGGTAGCCCATCCGACTAAGGGCGGTGCGCGATTGTTCAAAAACACTTGCCACTCCGTAAGCCCTTGCCCTGATCAAAAAGATGTCAGGATACACACCTGTATTATCCCTCCTAGCGCTGACTCTACGCTGGAGAAGCCCCAACTTCCTACGTTTTCGTGCTACAGCGAGGCAACACGAGCAATCTCAATGAGGAAGCCACTCCTTTCAGCATGAAAAATACGGCAATTGTGAGTTTTGGGGGTGTGGGAGGTGTGTGGGTCGTGT
The DNA here is from genome assembly GCA_015657535.1 of Nephromyces sp. MM_2019. Taxonomy (NCBI): domain Eukaryota; phylum Apicomplexa; class Aconoidasida; order Nephromycida; genus Nephromyces; species Nephromyces sp. MM_2019. The sequence continues at coordinate 17,744 of JADHZB010001321.1, read as the reverse complement.
GTATGTGCATGTTATTTGTGGGAATCGAGCATGTGAAGAATTTTTTGGGATGTGGTATGCGTGTGTATGCTGTATGTTGTGGAATAGTTTTGAAGAAGATACTAATATATAGGATGCAGGTTTAATCTCTTCTTTCTTTCTCGTTTCATCCTTTTCAACACACATCCGTTTGAATATCAGTCACCTCATCTTTTAGCGAGTGTATGTACACTAGTTTTTTTTCAACCATTTTTCCCGTCATCTTCCCCGAGATCAACCAATTATGTATCAAGTTCGTTTTAATTTGTACTTCAGGCGGCTAAACAGGCTTGGAAAGGGAAAGTACTTTTAGCAAATCAGCCTCGTGACCCAAGTTTCGTTGGGAGGATATTTTGAGGCTGTTTTATGACCGTTTTGCTTAGTATGCGATAGTCTTTCTAAATACACCACTTCTTCATCTTCCTGTAGATTAACCTCCTCTCTAATTCCCAGTATACATACATATTACATCATGCGCAATCGCCATTTGAGCACAATAGGCTCGAGAAACTGGTTATTTATGTGTGTGAGTAGTGTTTGATTGAGGATGTTGGGAATGTTACGTTTTGTATGTAGCAGTGTACATACACGACGCCATATATACATTTATATATATATGATGTGTTGTGTGTTGTACAAAGAGCCTAATATCTTCTCATACACTAGCTCGTAGTACAATAAGGTGGTGCCACGCCCCCTTAATAGCCCTGAACATTGGAGCTATATAGGGATTATATGCAATTGTATTTAGGTTGACTATCTATTTGTATAACCAGTAATAGTATATATATACTCGCAGGCCAGCTCGTCATTCAGTTGGCTATGGCTCGCATGATGATCTTTTCTATGTATATATGTAGATATATGTGTATTCCTGTACCATATATATATACATATATGTGTGAATATACTTGGGATGAGCAGTGTAGGTACAGTGGATATTCTTTGTTGAGGCAAAGATGGTGGTAGGAGCTTTTAGCGGTCTGGAATGTAATAGTTAATGTATTTCGTGTATTTATCAATGTGTGTGTGTCGAAGTGCGTGTATCGATGTGTATTTGTGTGTATGCATGCATGCTCAAGTGTGTCTTTTTTTTTTATGATGTATTGTACATGTGTGTGCTTGCTTACTAGCCTGAATCACATGGTGGCTGTGTTGTGAATGATTCTTTATCTGCGTAGATGTAATTATTGCATTGAAGTGCTTGTGTTGAATATATTTCGTTTTTGCACACGTGTTTGGGTTTTGTGCCGCAAGTGCTTGCCCAGGAAACCTAGGAAACACGGAGTTTATATGTGTTTAACATAGTATATATATGTGCGTACATTTGTTGCCTGTGTGTGTGTATACCGTGAAAGTTTTAGCGTAGTTCTATGTTTAATGATATGGTTTCATATATATCTAGTAGAAGACGAAATTGGTGAGTATATTTGCATAGCAAAGATGTACATGGATATCCTATAATCACGCTTTATGTATGTGTTCGTTTATGTTACATACACATACATGGATATCTTGTAGACACACTTGGTGTGTGTATAGTTTTGCACCTTGCATACTTTATGAAAACGGTGTGTATATGTTTACATTAAATTTGTTTGTGTATCAGTGTGTGTCTTTCTGTGAAACATGCAGCGTCTTGGAAACAATGTCTGGAGATCGTGTGCTAAAACATTGCATACGAGACTCGTCATATGTTGCCCCATGCGTTTGCTTTCACGTTCACATACACACTTGCGCTAACTATAGTGCTTATTGAAGTGCAGATGTTATGTTTTCGTTGCGGATAGAAGTTGCCTTAATCCTTGGTTATCTATTAAGAAGCTAATGAGCAACGTGCAGGAAGACAATACTTTTTAGTCTTTATTGTGGTTACATTGAGGGTATCACCGTCTTTTGGGAGGCTCGTTTCCACACATTTGAATGAGTGCAGGAAAGAAGCGGACGGTTTATCTAATTATGTGTATGCGTTTGGTACTGGTTATATAGTGTACATACAGTGGTTGATTTATTTGATAGTAGCTGTCTGAGTGTGCATACAGTGTTAGTAGCTATCATCATGTACACATAGTGTATTCGACAGCGGCTGCCTGCGTATACATACGGTAGTTTTAGCTATCAACATGTACACACAGCGCTAGGTTTATTTGGTAGCAGCTGCCTGTGGATACATGCAATGATAGATTTCCTTGCTAATAGCCATTTGAGTGTACGTAAAGTAGCAGATTAAGCTGATAATACATGTTATGTGTGCATGCAGTGGTGGGTTTTTTCCTAACGTAGTTTTTTAATCTGAACACACTAGATTTCATTGATTGCACCTATTGGAGTGCACGCACAGTAGTGAAGCGCATCTGTATAAGTTGACTGTGTCTACATATTATATAGTGATACAGTACTTGATGAGGCTTTCCGCACGCATAACTTCAAAGCTTCCACGCGTTGAGAAACTCGAGCCTGATTGACTGGTGCTTAGAGTAGCATTCCGCTGGGGCTGGTTGTGTTGCAAAAGTTCATCTTTTTCTCGTAGATTGTGGAATAATGAAGCGCTTTACATTTGTTAATGTTTTCGGTGTATATACGCATTCTACGCTCGCCTATTGATATATATATATATACGAGTGGTATGCCTTTTTTTTTATGCTTTGCCGAAGCGTATATACTTAAATGAGCTCGGTGTATGTACACTACATGAATGTTGAAAAAATCAATGCTTAGCCCAAATCTCGGCGCAGATTATTAATTTTTGCTTGTTAACTCTCTAACCACTTGGTTGGTGTCTTTGTGATGCTGAAAGGGAATGTGTTGCTCAGCAATCTCCCTATAAAGCTTTGTCGGAAAAAATTATGCGGAGACAGACATTCTAGTGTCTTTTCGTTAGCAATAGGTATGACGATGCCTGTGTTTATCTCTATACCGCGTATTCTGGAAAATGCGTGTATTTTTTACTGGAGGTGTTAGAACGGTTTCTAGCTTTCAGTGTGAGTGTGTGTGTGCGGGTAACTAGGTGTGTGTAGATATGTATGTGTGAATGTGGGTTTATTTTTGGTATGTGCTCCTTTTTCTCTTTCTGATGAGCTTCAAGTAATCAGCCCACCTTCATGCACCCAAACTCTCCTTCAATCGAATTGATTCCTGTGCGAAGCGTCTATTCGTTTTTCACTGTGTGATGCCTTGCCTGCATTTTTTTCAAAATTAGAGACGAGTAGTTGCCTCTACTGTGCAAGGAGAAGAAAGACGCTCTCTGTGTGTGTATGTGTTATTTATTGTGTGATTCGTGTCGTAAGCACGAGGAACTTCAGGAGCATCACTCTGCATTGCATATATAGTAACTATGATACGAATGTGTGGCTTATAGTGAAGATTACAAAGAAGTGTATATAGAAATGAAGCGAAAAGTATGTGTGTAGAGTGTGTTTGGTGTGCGTGTATGTAGTTTAACGTCCGTAATTAGTGTATATTTGTGGTTTTTTCTTCGTTAAATGTGTGGATGTGTGTGTGTCTATATTCACTTCCGTACATGTATTTATTTTTGTGTTTTCTCTCATTTTGGTGAGGGTAACATGATTTTTATAGTGATTTTCATGCTTCTTTAAGCATTCAAGTTTGTGTGTGTGTGCTTGCTTTCTGCTTTCTCATTGAAATAATGATTGTAGGGATCTTTAGACCGTAGTATATGCATCGAGCTTCTCATGAGGGTTGTTTCCCGTTTGTTTATAATCCTTGCTTCTTTACTAGACCTTTGTTGAAGCTTTTACACGGAGAGGGCAGTTACCTCCTTTCATTCCTTTTTTACTATTGAAAGATGTATAGTGAAACCTGCTTTTTTCACCACGGTCTCCTCGGTAGATCATTTGAAAGAAGCTCCCTCCCTATTCTTAGTAAATGCTTTGATTTCGTGCACCTTTTGCCTTTCGTTTGGCAAATTCGTCTGATTATGCATGAGGCTAAAGGCTTCTTGCTTGGAAACTGGCGATTTTGTGTGCGTTTTATAAGTAGTGTAGGCTTTATAGTGGCTGAATAGATTTAAACTACTTGCTATTATTCACAGCAGTCTTTTCTCATTGAAATTTGAACTTTGTGGACATTTTCGCTCCCGAAAAGGTGTTAAATGGTGCGAAAAGGCGCAGTTTCGATTTCATGTAGACTTGCGTATGCTTTTGTAGAAGCTTAAATGCACACACACACTGAGAAATTTTTTTCCTTGGCCAACATGTCCATATAAACTGATGAAGTAAATACACTCATATAGCGAGTGTGTAGGTGCATGATAAGATTTCATTACTTCATGCATTGCTGCTGGTGTAGTACATAGATGTAGAGGTTAAGGGAAACCAATTGCAATCATAGATTGCTAGTCATAACGTCGGTGTGTGTGTGTGTGTGTGTGTATATATTTTCTGTTGTGGATGCATAGCCTGCGGTTATACGCTTTTTGTTGTGTGTTTCGGTGGAAGCATTGATGCAGAGAAAGAGAAGGGACCACGCATAACGCACAAACACACACAATATTATGCCCAAGCATCTCAGCACAGAATGAGGAGACATCAACACAGAAACACGCATCATGTATGACCTTCAAACACTTACAGGCACGTTTTCTTCAACGTGCCCTCAACAAGATTCTCACATGCTCTAATGCACGCTTTCGAAGGTTCTATCGAGGGAAGCGTATAATGGTGTATTTTGAGCTGTACTGGCACTGCAATTAGCTTTGTCTGATATACTATATGGTGTTTTTTTTTCTAAGTAATTGGTGTGTCGGTTATTCTGGTATAAAATTAAGCTGCAGTAGCAGCGTGTGTATGGGTGTATTTACACTTATCAATCATGTATTTCAGGCCTTCTCCCAATTGTGTGTGTTTACGTCTAATTCTAATATTGCCTCAGTAATGAGTTTCAGCCATATTTACCATTTTTAAAGATTCATTTCTTGATTGATCATAAGAGTTGAATAAAGTGTTTTCCCTTGTCGCGAGGAGTGATCAATGGTATGTGTGTGTGCAGAACATTATTCTTCAAGTTGTTTGCGAATAGGTGTGTGTGGCTTTCTTCTTGTGTGTTGTATAGCCGGTTAGTTGTAGATTTCGGTTGGATGCACTCGGTTTTCCAGTGTGTAAATTCATCACTTATCAGTGTGTGTGGATTGAGCACTCTACATAGCGTGTGAATTCATTACTTTTTTGATTTTTTTAGAACTCAGCATGTGTATGCGTGCGTCGCTCGTTGCAATTCTTTAAGCTAGTCTGTGTTGCTACTAATCATAGCTTCTGTTATGTCTTGCTGTCGCAGCAATCTCTGCACCGGATTTTAAGTGGTTTTCTGCGTTTTTGTTTTCTTATTTTGACAAATGAAGCTGAAATATCATTTAATCCACGAGATATTATTTGTGTGTGCTCTTTTCCAATCAATATGATAGCTGCTTACCAAAGGCTAACTAGGCTGAAAGTTTTACACCAACGTTTGTGTGTGTGAGCTATATTTTTCGTATTTTTGGTGCTAATGGTTTTTGTATGATTTTTTAATGTGTGTGTGTGTGCGAGAGTTTCTTTTCCTTGTAGTATTATTGGCCCTACGATTGTATCTTGTGTATAGTATAAATCACTTTAAGCGTGCTAATCTTTTTTCATGGATTCGGCATGCTTTCAGTATGCTTGTGTGTAAAATGCTGCTGTTTTTCTTTGAGGAAGAGGTGCTCTATTTTGGTATGTGATTCTTCGTATTCTATGCAATTATCATCTTAAGTGAGCTTCGATATGATTCGTACTGTTGATGCAACGTGACCTGCTCCCTGTGTGTTCATCCGATGCGCAACTTACTACATACTTGTTCTATTTGTGTGTGTGCTTTCATTCAATGTAAGGTTGATTGGTGCGATTTAGACGCATGTTTTGTTGTTTTCTTTGGGAATTTTGTGCCGGAGTATGTGTCCGAGTGTGTGCCGGAGTGTGTGTGCTATTGTGCCCTTGTGTGCTTGCCAGAGGATAGTTTATCAGTACGTGTTTGGAATGTACACACATCTCCTAGTGCGAGTTGTTTTGTGCACACGCTTTCATTGGCAAGGTTTCCCTTTCGACGTGTACTCTGATAAGTTTCTTCCTTTGAGTTGAACTAATCCCATGTATGTATGTGTGTGTCGAGCAACACTCTTGATTACATACTTGGCTTTACTTTTTTTATCTGAATGAAGCTGTAGTTACAGGAATGCGTGTGTGCGTGTTGCACTTCTCTTCAGCCTTGGAGCAGTTTTCCTGGAGCGTAGTTCTACTTTCGCTGTGTGGAATGTAAGACTTCATTTTGCTTTGTAGTCTCTTGCACGAAGTCTGTAGGAATTAGCCAAAAAAATACCTATGCACACACCTGAAAATTGAAGCGTACACACATGTGCCAACACTAACATGTGTACTTGTATACGTGTATACGCGCGTACTTCTACATGCACAATATATCAACGGATAAACCTGCACACACATACTCAAACACGTACCCAATAATACACACATCACACACACACACACACAGACACATGTGGGCCTCCACGCATACATTTATGCCACACGCAGGAGCTCGTATAATAGCTGCTGTCACTTGTGTGTTTGTGTGTGTGTGTGAACACTTCATGCTTCTTTGAGTTTCTTAGTGATCATACTAGTAGTGCGTCTTATGTGTGTGTATCTACCCATAAACGATACGATATACATATCAGTAGAAACCTAAAGTTCGAGAATGATGCTCATCTATGTGAGTCTTACTTAGGTTAAGCATAGATGACTCATAGCAGTAGAGCTCTTGGTTCTTCAGTGTGTTGTAGCTTGGTGTGATTTCTATGGTGTGTGCAATGGAGGATAGCTTCTATATACATGTGTGTGTATGTGTGTGTGTGTGTGTTGAGGGTTATTCTGGAGAATGTTGAAGCCCCTCATACATTTGTCTGTATAAGCACCCTTTTTTTGCTGTGAATCTGACATTTTTTACGTGTGGGATACGTTTGGGGTATATACAAGGCATTTTATGCTAAGCGGCTTTTTCATTAATAGAAGATGCGTTAGCAGCTCAGTTTTGTATGCGATAGCTCTTATCTTTGCATGCATTTATTATATCAGCTAAAAAACGTTTTGGTTATGGGAGTTTTAAGCTTCTCTCGCTTCAAATTCTCCATGCATTAGTGTGCAGGGCGTGCCGTTACCCCTTGATACTTGTACTGCATCATTTTCCTCAAATGGCTCCGATGTAGGCGTGCACACACAAACATCTAGCATAAGGGTGCACACGCATGCATCCATAATAAAACCACTCAATGATTTTTCCCTTGATCCGCACACACCCTTCTTTTTCTCAAATTATTTCCTTATCCTTCCCCCATGAGGGCAGCATACAGTTTAACGTTTAATGATCTTCGTGAAGCATCTCTTGGTGTCGCTCTTCAGCGTTTCTTGGGTCGCATATACAATCAAATTAGCAACAACACACAAAATAAACGGGAGGATTCGAGAGCCTTTCATGAATTTTTTTTTGTTTATGTGTAATTGTGTGTAGTTTATGTGTTTTGTATAGCTTCCACAAGGCCTTTTCATTTGTTTCTAACGTATTGAACGTCAGAATATCAAAGACATCGTAAAGGCAGATTTTCCCGAGTTTTACTAGTAATTCCTACCATGAAGATGCGAGAAAAGGATGTTTTTCACAGAGAAAGATAATGTATTTACACTGCATGATTCTATTTTTCGCATATCCAGGCGATGTATGTACACTCTATGATTCTATTTTTCGAGTCTACTGTGAGGCTTGCTTTGTTGGATGTTTTGAAGCGATCTGGCCGCGTTTCTTATGCTTGACCTGCGCCAATCATTAACAAGCAAGCCGTGTGACGCCCGTAAAGATTTTTTTTTCGTAGTTAACAGTGATTCTGCTGATACGATAGTGTAGTTTGTATTGTTTCAATGAAGTCTCACTCAATGACTATGTGTGTGCATGTATGTGTGTGCATGTATGTGTGTGTGTATATATAGCTGTATGTATTGTATTAAAGGCCGAAAAAGTAGACTTGATTTATTTCAGTAATCAGTTGCGTGTGGATCGTTTTTGCGAGAATATCTGGCAATGTGATCCTTGGGAAATATATACTCTTGGATAGCTTCTTCAGTGTGTGTGCGTTGATTTTTCTTTGTTTTCGATGAAGTTTCGGAGGATTGGCTCAGTATATTTTGAGGAAATTGTCTCTTAATGTGTTGTTTCTGCGTTTTTTTTATTGCTTAGTAGCATTTGGCCTCGTTTGCGAAAGATTCGCATGATGAGGGGTTTGTAGACACTGAATTTATTGGTGGTGCCTGAGTGACTTGTTGAGGTTGCGAGGGGTAGTATGGGGTGGTTTAACTTGTCTATGTGGGGGGGGGGGGATGGTTTGCCTTGTCTATCGGGGGGGTGGTTTGGGCTTGTCTCTGTGGAGGTTGCTTGTCTTGTCTTACACACACAGCTTGGGAGTGTGCTGGCTTGTTGCGTAGCCAATCTTGCTTTCCATATTGTTAAGCTTTAGATACTTGCTAGCTCTGTGTGTCCATCTTCCCTCTATATCGCCTCTTATTTTTATCTATAAGTATTGCTGCCTTACAATCACATTAAATGTGTGTGTCTATGTGTGTGTGTGTGTATCTCATCTTGGGGTAATCTGTGGTTGTAGCCCTTACTGCTGTGTGTTGCTCCGTCGATACAAGCAATGATTTTTCCTTGACATATAATTAAGAGTTTGAATATAACATTGGGGTACCAAAGCACTGCTGGCCAATGTGGGTGTTGTTGAGTTGCTTGTGCGGGTGTTTGGTGTGTGTGTGTGTGTGGAATGCTGTGTGGTGCCAATTCCTGTGTGCCACTTCCTGTACGTCAATTGTTGGTGTATGTCTCAAGTCCTATACTAATTGCTGGCTTGCCTAAATACTGAATGATTCGACAAACATTGCATAAACCCGAGAGCTTCTGAAGACATTGACAGCAGGATGATGAATAGAACTCGTGGCTTTATAGGTAATGTATACTGCACTCTGCATTCAAGCGATTACTTTTTTTTTTTTTAGTTTCCTTTTAACAGCAATATGCAGCTCTGTGTGTCTCTTTATCTGTGATGTGTGTGGATCTCTGGGCAGTGAGTATATCTCGTGTGTGCGTCTCTTTTTCTGAGTGAATCTCTCTCTTTATATCTCGAAATATCTTCCTCTCTATGATTCTTTCGTCTACACACGAAACAGTGTGTGTGTGTGTGTATGTTTGTATGTTGGAATTAAGGGCGTGTAGCCGTCTATGAAGAATAGGGTAGGTATTTACACTAAATAGAGTAATCCAATGGAATAGAGATTTGCTGTCTTTCCACACACACACAGAATGTGTGTTGAAGAATCTGCTTGTCAGAGCTCTCTTTATTGTGCAAACCCCTGCAGTTTCGCTAAATTTAATGCTAATGTGTTGGTTTGTTGTAGATAGAGCTAGATGGGAAGTAAACCTTCCTGGTGAGTAGTGCATGTGTGCATGTGATACTATAGCACAAATAGGAATACGTTATACAGAAGAGATTGGTGTGTGCTATTTTTACCCCAAGTCACACACACACAGTGGCATTCATCATCGTGTAGACTCCTTGCTACCCAATTTTCTCGCTCGTCTTACTGATCTTTCGCTCTTTCACGCTGCATCATCTGCAAAGATCCCCTTGACGTTAATCATTGATGTGCTGTGTTTGCCTATAGGATGTGTGCGTGTTTTTTTTCCTGTGCAGCGAGTGAGTTGATAAGCATAACGCTCTCGTAGATTATTTTATTATGGGCTCTCAAGCACACACACGCTTTGCCTTCAGCACTGTACGTTTGATTCTATTGGCAAGGCTCTTAGTTTCTATCCTAGAATCATCAGTGCTTGTGTGCGTAGGTGAAAGCTCGAGTGTACACTTTGATGATAGTCCCTTGACTAGGAAAAAGCCCACACACGCACACGCATGCAGGGTGTCGCAGAGCTGTGCCTTCACACACATGGGGTATACTTAGAAGAGTACTGTAGATACACCGCTGGAGCGCACATTCGTATCTTCTTGTACATTTTTGCATGCCTCCGAAGATGGGGGATATTGAGCGTCTCTTGTGACGCAATAATTCTGTTCAGCTAAAAGCGTGGAGTTTGTGTCATGAGATTTCAGCGCTTTTTCGATATGCTGGTATAGCCAGCGTCAGAGTAGGCAATAGGTGTGCTAAAGTTAGCATTGATGCTATGATGATTGCAAGAAAAACACTCTTCATGCTTTACTATGACTTCCTTTTTTGGTGACTTTTTGCTGAGTCTGCTGTAGAACTTGGTCCGTGATATGCTATCAGCTATTTAAGCGCACACGTTTTTTCCTGGTGTGCATTCAGCATTTCCACTTATCCTTTGCTGGCCACATGATTTGCTCATGTTACGTTACTTGCTGTCTGAAGATATGCAGTTTGAATGCTTATCTGCTTCTCTGGCTGTTTTGCTCTGTGAAGCTTACACTGTCTCTCAAGAGTTCTGTAAAATTTTTTGTCTCTGAAATGCTGCTCTCGCCTGGGAGCTTTCATATTCTACTCTTAACACTCTCGATCTTTCACTCCCTGAGCTTATCCCCCTGCTCACCCCGGTGCTCTCACCTCCCACTTACCCCATGCTCTTCCCCCCTGCTCTCACTCACCAGTCCCCCCCTACTTGCTCTACAGCTACCCCCTCCTACCATCGCTCCTGCTTAAGGAGTGATGAGGGCTTATTGTGGGCTTGGGAATCACTTGCTGCATCATCTTCTTCGCCTGCAATCATAACATTTTCATGTTACGGATGATTACCAGAGTATGTGCCCGTTTGAAAGAATTTGTTACGCTCTCTTTTTCTAGGCTATCCTTGCCTACTATATGCATTATGCAAGCGCTGAAAACGGATCTAACGAAGGGTTATGTTGATGGAAAGCTTAAGAAGATGGTGTGAAGCTCTTCTTCTCTTGTTTGGTCCAACTATAACTGGAATAACTGAGATTATCAGCTTCTCTGGCTCTTTTATAGCTTATAAGACTTGGTGTGAGAATCTGCTTTTTTTGCTGGAAATGAGGTGATGAATGTGTGTATTGATGGAACTTTAGTTTGCTCTTCATCAGTTTGCTCTTCATCAGTTTTCCCCTCATCACTTTCTACCCACCATGTCACCCCTCATTACTACCTCCTCCTCTGCTTCCTGCAAAACCACTCCCTGCACCTCCACTTACCCCCCATCATTTCCCCCCTATCACTCCCCCCCATACACCCCCACCCACACATCGCCCCTTTTCTCCCGCCTACGCTATCAAGTATAGTTTATTCTCCACTTTTATTCCAAGGCAGAAAGAAACTAAAGCCCCTTTAAAGACTAGTTTGCTTCTCAATGTCTTGGCATAACTACTATCACTTTTTGTTTTGTTTTCATAGGGTTTATACCTCTAGAAAAACATATGTGTGCTAAATTAATCGCTCTGATGCATTGAAGACGACTATATATGCTCTCATAGTTGATATGCGTTAGCGTATCTCCCTCTATAGACATGTTTGAATTTAATTTAGATTCCTTCTTGGTGTATAATGAAGCGAATGCTGTGAGTGTGTGCCCTGTGTGCAAGTTGATGGAAGATCACTAGCATAATACCGCTGTCTTGGCCTTTAAAAAGCGCTTTTTGCCAATGTACGCGATTATGCAGATTACTGTTGGTACTTGCGGGGGTTGAACATACAAACGGTGTGCTGAATTACGCAGATTAGCCTTTTCTTTGTGTGTTGAGATAAGACTATCAACATGCTTCATATTAAGAAAGGTGTTTCTAGTCGATTTATCGAGTTGTCTCTGTAGGGTAGATTTTATTGCGATTTTATTGCAGTGTATCGGTGTACGTACACACATGCAGTCGCGCACATTATGCATGTATATGAGATGAGCTCGTGTTTAAGCTCTTCATGAGATATTCGTACTACGTGTTTATATATAAATACATAGATTTTATTACAGTGTAAATGGACAATAAGGTTATGGCGTGAGTTTCAATGGCTTCTTTTTGGAATTAAACAAGGGAGCGTGTGTGTGTGTTTATGGGTGTGTTTTTTGTGTATGCTAACTAGTATATAGTAACAGGAGCTATGATATACTTCCTGAACAGTGGTTTTTGTGGTACAAACTTCTTAGGATAGAATTGAAACGGTTTGTATACTAGGGAATGTGTGCGAATCGGGAGGATTGCAGTGCTTTGCTAATGTGTGTTGGTATTGGAGGGTTGCAGCCGTGAAGATACCATTGCTCGGTGTTAGTGATTGGCGAGTGATTGCTTGTTGAGTGCGTGGCGATATACCTCGTGTGTGTGTGTGTGAGCGCGTGTATCAGTGATTTGCATTTATCAGCGCAAGCTGATGGTTGCGTTGGAAGCAGAGTCGATACGGTGTGTATGTTGATGTGTGTGTGTTCTGTGCGTAATACGGCGTTTATTTGAGAAGCTCTTCAATCTATTATGGGACGATTCCTTCACTTCCTTGGGCAAGTGACGGACTCCTTTTTCATTGCGGTGGGTTGGAGGCGATCATCTGCAGCTGTCGCTGAGCATTCGCCCTTCGCTGTGTGTTTGTTGCCTCTCTTGGCGGCCTTCACTCGTGATTAGTAGGAGAGTCATATGACGGTAATGATATCTGGGCTTAGTTGGATGCTGGATCAATCGAGAGTGTGTGCGTGTGTGTCGGAGTTATACACTGAGCAGATGAAATGCCTTCAGGATGAACAATGGAGCAGTGTTTGGTGCATAAGGCTGTGTGCGTGTGATTCGGAAGCCCGTCTGTAGAGGTTTCCGGCGTAGTGCAGGCGGTGACCTCTAAACACACGTAATTGGTAGAGGGTCGGCGAAGCACTTGCCACTGCACACAAGCATATAGCAAGGCACACAAGCTAACACACGGGAAAACACACAAAAGTCAACTACACCGACCAATAAATAAGCACACAAGAACACACACACACGAACAGCCGAGGAAACACACCCCAAGAAGCACAAGCAGACAGAAACAACACGCACACAAACACGGATCTACACACAATCACGCATACTGACAAACACGCAGACCCACACACGAACACACAAACCGACAAGCGTAGACATACGAACCCCCGCACACAAGCACACGCTGATGTGATGCACGAACGCACACCGACACTCAAACTCAGGCCGACACACATGTAAGCACACATCCACACGCACTCTTATCGCTTACAAACTCGCAACAGCGCCCAACCCGCGCAACTGGATCATCAGGGAATAGGAGCGAGCGCTTGTAGTCTCGCCAAGGAGAAGAAGTCTTCTCAGTTCAATTGTTAGGGAAATAGTATGAACTGACAGTTTTGTGTGTTAATTCAGTGTTTGAAGTCGCTAGTCCTAGCTTGGACAAGAGGGAGCACACACACACACAACAAAACGCGAGTTCAATCCGCTGCTAGCTCTTAAATTCAAGCACCCCACTCACCCAAATGAATCTACAGCTGTTCTTCAATTGCATATATAAAGGCTGGCGTACTTTGTATAGACGGCATTAGAGGAATGCCAAGCACACACATGACTAGGGTTTGTGTCTTGGCAAGCATTCTGAGAAACACTACAGGCAGCTCCATTTTCAAAACGGAAGCTCATCGGTGTGTTCAAAGTGCTTACGCACACAGTCAAAACGTCTTGCCTCTCAATGAGTGGTGCTGGGCCTAGCTCCAGCTCTTGCTTCTGCATGAAACATCTTACAAGTGTGTGTTTGTACGTGTGTGAATATCTGCGTGGGTGTGAATATCTGTGTGTGTGGGCGTGTGCGAATCTGTGCGTGAATATCTGCGTGGGTGTGAATATCTGTGTGTGTGGGCGTGTGCGAATCTGTGCGTGAATATCTGCGTGGGTGTGAATATCTGTGTGTGTGTATCTGTGGAATTCGTTGTGAAAAGCAATAGTGAGCTGCACAGCGCATATACAGTAAGAGTATGATTGAGGTGTTCGCAGCGGCTAACGAGGGTAAACAAAGCTCAATATCGTGTGCGTAGCTAGCAAATAGGCACCAAGAGGTACGCACACACTAAGCACACACACTCGGTATATTCACAGAAGCAGAAGGCAAATACAGCAAAACGCTATGCATATGCAGTACACACACGAAAGGGTCACTTTGAGACAAACAGCTCTCTCTGAATAGCTAGAGATGCTGGACAAGCCAAAGTCCGTCCACAAGTATAGCAGATTATGGCAGTTAAGATTACTTACCGAGTATTTGTAGATATTCACGGTATGACAATCTCATTGAATTTGATGCATCTTCTACTAAAGCCAGGAAAAATCTGCACACCAAATTGATTCAAAGCTTGAGAGCAAATTATAACCCTTTCACACACAAGAACAACAAACGTGACACGCGTTAGAAGTACACACACACACACACACAAGAAAAACTTCGCACGCATTAGATAATTCGTGAAGGCAACATAAAGATCATATAAGTTAGACAAATACACAGGCAACTCCAGTGTCACACACGTCTACGCACACACACGCAGACGACAGATTCATCTCACATCTACACACACACAGCACATCAAAAGGCAGATGCACACACGCGTACCTGCTCTCCTGTTCATCCTGTTCACGCAGAATAGATACTTTCATATGGGGAGCCTTCCTCTGACGGCAAACCTCCTGCATTATTGTGGAAACACTGAGCCCTTGGGACGTGCCAGAATTGCCTGCAACACACACAATATTTGAGCAATCAAGAGTGGTGGGCGTACGTACACCCCACAGAAAAGAACCTACATCCACTATGTAACTACAGTAGCCTCAACAAAAAGTAGTGTGTGGCGTGCATAAGAGAAACTACCAATGAAGATGAAGATGTAGGCAAACCGCTTGCTCATCTCAGAAGTTGAACCTTAACAGAAGAGCACACACACGAGAGATACCCATCATTTGGGCAATGAGTTAGCCTTGTAACAGCTAAGACGGGTGGACACAAGATTAAGCACACACCAGAGCGTAGACACACACATGAGCTTAGGCACAAAAAAAGTCTTAGGCACACACATCCACAGATAAAACTCACATGTGCACACAAAACACACACGACTGTACATACACATACCTATGTATGCCTTTGCATAGTCTGGATGGATGTAGTCAATTGAACTAACCCCAAATACCGAATTTAGCCACTCGGTAGAAATGCCTCTGAAAGCGCAAAATTGCACACACAGCCACATACTCTTCAATATAGCATTAAAACATATCACTGCTATCAGGAGCCATTACTACAGCGAACACACAATCAAACAACGTGAAAACGAATCGAAGATATACACTTCCTTCACCGAGAAATAGAGAACTTAACTGAAGAAAAAGAAGATGAAGATGAGGAAGCTGAAGATGAGGAAGTTGAAGATGAGGAAGCTGAAGATGAGGAAGTTGAAGACGAAGGAGATGGAGATGAAGAAGATGAAGGAGAAGATGAGGAAGAAGGAAAATCCCAAATGCACAAAATCAACAGGCAAAGCATACAAAAGAGTGCAAACATAGAGACCAAATTTCATCCAAACACACAGAAAACCTAGTAAAAAGCATATCAAACACACGCCAAGGATGGAGAATTGACAGCCTAAAAGTGTATCTTCGATAGGAATATGCCATTCACGGAAAAATAAACTTTTAGAATCCATTAGTTGCAAAACCGCCAAATTTTGAAACACAACACACACATCCACCCACAGAGATACACACAGCAAATACAAACACACCTAGACACATTAATACACACACACACACACACACACACACACATACACACACACACACACATACCGTCCTATCCATATAAGAATTGACTCTCCATTTTCTAGCAAGTAGCATCCGTAAGTCCTGATCAAGTCCCTTGTTAAGTTAAGGCGTGGTGGCATGATTATGCTGCCACTGCAGAGCAAAAATGAAAAGGAAAAGTTAATCGTACGAACACACACCATTACCTACAGAAGTAGAGCCACAATCAGAGATTTATACTAACAGGAAAAAGCAACAAACTCTCATCTTGCAGATTCCTCTTCTACAGGAAACTCGCGCATCGCAGCAAAAACCATCAGAATTCACACACAGCAAGCCTTAAACTAGGGAAAGACTGTGAGCACACCAATACACACCAGTACATATTAATGTCCACACGTACACGTAGCGTGAAACACACAGCAACACATACACCAACATACCCACATACACCCACACAAGGCCACACAAGGCCACACAAGGCCACACAAGGCCACACACACCTAT
The DNA here is from genome assembly GCA_015657535.1 of Nephromyces sp. MM_2019. Taxonomy (NCBI): domain Eukaryota; phylum Apicomplexa; class Aconoidasida; order Nephromycida; genus Nephromyces; species Nephromyces sp. MM_2019. The sequence goes on along the minus strand of JADHZB010001321.1, from coordinate 1,396 downwards.
ATACACCAACATACCCACATACACGTGCATCCACATACACCCACACAAAGCTACACAAG
>JADHZB010001320.1:12721-28429 GCA_015657535.1 Nephromyces sp. MM_2019 | reverse complement strand
TATGTATTGGATTGTGTGTATGTGATAATTATAATATATATGTATTGGATTGTGTGTATGTGATATTTATAATATATATGTATTGGATTGTGTGTGTTTCATAATATATATATGTGTATATGTATGTCTAGAGATAGATAGATTATAGGATGTGTGTGTATATTATCTTCATACCTCTTGCCAATCATGTGTAGTTACGGGCTTAACAATTTCAGTATGTGGTTCATCATCATAATTAGTACGATCTTCAATTGCAGAAGAAGGCCTATAAGTAAACACACATTTAATACCAGAATAAAGAGTATTATACACACACACATTACATATACACATTTATACTTTTATCTGATATAATTCATATTTTATAGTCTTAACTTTACTTGCAAAAAAATTTATAAAAAATTCATTAGATCAGAGAAAATGTAAAACGTATCAATGCACACATCATAATTATATAAAATTATATATATATATATATATATATATAATTATATATACACGTAGTTATATATACACACACATTACCTTTCATTCCTTAGGATTTTCATGAGTGTAGGGATATCACCAAAAATTTCATAAATAGTTTTCGATATTTCTCCATACATAAAAGAATCCTCATTATCATCTCCAGGCTATATTATACACACACATTCAAATACATGTATGTATACATACACATAACATACAGGCAGAATAAGATGCACACACACATACAACAAAAACACACATACTATAACACACACATTTATACCATTACACACACATACAACAAAAACACACATACTATAACACACACATTTATACCATTACACACACATACAACAACACACATATGCAACAAAAACACACATACTATAACACACATATTTTTACCATTACACACACATACAACAACACACACATACAACAACACACACATACAACAACACACACATACAACAACACAAACATACAACAACACAAACATAAAACAGAACACACATACAACAACACACACATACAACAACACACACATACAACAACACACACATACAACAACACACACATACAACAACACACACATACAACAACACACACATACAACAACACACACATACAACAACACACACATACAACAACACACACATACAACAACACACACATACAACAACACACACATACAACAACACACACATATTATCAGAAACAAAAATATACAGCTACACACACATATAAGTTAAATATGCAAATGTATACCTACACATATAAGATGTGTATAGATAAATACATATGAACACCCACACAAAGAGGTAAATGTATAGATAATATATCTATACATTAAATAATTATGATTAATATATACACACATTAAAATTTATTTAACTAATAACTTACATCAAGGTCGTTATCATCATCAATAGACTTTGTGCCTCCCCTCCTCAATCTTTTATGTTTTGTAATTCCCAGATCAGCATCATAGGAAGGGTTTGTTAGCTATATTATAGAGTGTATAAAGAGAGTAAATTGAGGTGTGTAGAAATGTATATATGTATTTGTGTATGAAGAAAATATGTAAAAGTTTTATATTGGATGTGTATATAAAAATGAAATCATTTTGATTGTTTATAGGTGTTTCTGACGCATATATTCTTTATGAGGTTTATATGTGTGTGTGAGTGTATGAAAAGGTAGATTGAAAATTGTTGTATTAAGTAATGTTGTATGATTGAGAAATTATTCAAAGAATAAAACGTGTATATACACAAAATGTAGATTAGGTAATAATTATTGATTTAGATAGTATATAAGTATCTACAGCTATCTTGGATGATAGACACGTGTGTGGGTATATAGGGATATCAAGATCTTAGGTATTCAGAATTATAGGTTGATTTGTAATAACAATACAAGTAAATTATTCCTATGTTAAAAAGTATACACACATTCTAGGTGTGTTTGTATAGGTTTGCTTACCTCGCCATTGTTTTCATATATAAGCCTTATATCATCGGGGTCTAGGTCAGCAGGCTCATCTTCTCCTTCACTCGAATCCTTATTAGATTCATCTATTTCACTATGAACAATGAAACCACCCATTTCCGCTGATAACAAGAATAGATGGGTAAATGTACACATTAGGTCTCTAACTCAATGGCATTATTTCAGTTTTTGTGTTTGTGAAGCTAAGGAATAATTATGGTATAAGTAAAGTAGAAAGTTCAAAGAGATCATAATGAAATCCTAGAATTATATCCCAAAATTATTTAGCGGAGAAATGTGATTAAATCTAAGTATTTTATCATTAATAAAGCTCATATACCATCGATTTCATCTTGATCATCGCTCTCACTATCTGAAGAATCCTGTTTAGAAAAAAAATAATTATTTTGAAGTTAATAAAAAATCTGTAGATATGATATATGCCTATATAGTTAGTGTTTTTCACCTTAAATAGATTTTATCATATGTAAGCAAAATTGTGAATGATATTGAAATAGACGTTCATAAATAAAAATATATCAACACATATCTATTTGGAATCGAGGATAGAGGTGTATATGTGAATTGTTGGGTCCCGCAAGTAATCATCCGAATGAATATGATATGTGTCAAAAGTTCTAAGCTTATGATGTGTATATTTAGCGCTTACACAATGATAAACTAATTAAATAGTATACATATCAATAAGCTTAACTATCCACCACTACAAATTTATAAGCTAACTCACCCCTATAGAGGCGGATTCATCAGAACCAGGTGATTCGATGGCCTTTGTATCAAGGAATTTTTTAGTCTGTTTTTGCAAATTCATTTTAGAAGATAGTTTTTGAGTGGGAAGGTGTTTTGAACTTCTATTCTGGTAGCTTGAATTAGACTCTGAATCAAAATTTTCCTCATCGTCATTGTCCTTAGGAGGGGTGGCCGAGGCAGCCAACTGAGAAAGTGTTTTTATTCTTTTGGCAGGAGGTGAGATGAAGCCATTGTGTGCATCCTCTTCAAATTCATCTTCTGATAGATTTTGGGAATGATTGTTCAAGCTCATTTTATTGTTTTTTCTTTTTGCTATCCAGAACGTAAGTAATGGTATTCTAGAGCTTAGGCCTCAGCTTAGGATTAAGTGAGAGCTGAGCGGAAGCCTCTAGGGTGTTTGTTAAGACAGATTATCTCGAAATCTTGCAGTTTTGTTGGCTGTTTGTATCTCAAGTAGTAAGTGGGTGTGACCAGAGCTGAGTTGTTGGAAGCTAAAACTTATGGGATGTTTGTAACTAGTAAAGTAGTCGGAAGCAAGTAAAACATCGTTTCTAAGGAAACAGAAAAAGTTGAGAGTTTTGAATCAAAAGTGAGAAAGTGGTATTATGGGAGATTTAGTGCTAAGCCTAACAATCCAGAAAAAAAAATTAGTAGATACTGAACCTGCTTGGTATTATATCTTACCGGAGCTATATGTAATAATAAGTTTTTCATGTATTTTCATAAAATAACGATTGTTTGAAAAAAAAATACCTTTTCTGAAAGATGTTGAAAATATCACAACTTTCAATTCATCGTTTTGTTATTATAAGAGTTTAGGTAATAATAATTATAAGTAAATCCCAAAAAGTAAAAAATTAACAAAATTTATTTAAGCCTTAGCTTGATGAACTAAAAATAAAAACAAGCCAAAAGTGTAGAAAGCTCGAATTCAGTCATATTACTCAAGTCGTAGTACCATGCTTGTTCAACATTTAAACATCAAACACCCAGAATATAATTGTAAAAATAATTAATAAATTTAAATTTATTACTTAGTTTATGTCATATCTACTTGTAAAAATGAGAAACGAAGCTATTATTTTCACTAAGCAACTATATATTTATCTTCAACAGGTTAAAAATTACTATTTAGTATACACTGTATTATGCATATGGTATTACACACACGCTGTACATCATTGTAGACTGTATACAAAGTGATTCCATAATTAAACGTTAATGTATATATAATCTTGAAGCTGTATAATAGATTCAAATCGTTGTAAGATTTATACGAGCTTGTTGATTCAGTTTATAATCTTAACAAATAATAAAAATGCCATGCTATCAACGTTAGATAACAAATCAAAGAGTTTAAGGGTGCAATTCTTGTGAAATTAAGCTAAGCTCATTTTATTAATAATTTCAATTTGCTATTTTCTAAAGTATTAGGTTAGACAAATTAACTAATGTCTATCGATTTATAACAGATATTTGTTTATGCTAACCATAACTCAATTTTGGTATGTCAAATTAGAAGGAAAGAAAAGTTTATATTAACCAAATATAAATATAATATCATTTTCAGTATTTATTATATATACTTATTGTTTCTTATACACACAAACATAAAATTAATGCAATCACTAACACACTATATGCACAACAGCTACATTGTAAATTTATGAATTAGGTTTGAATAAACATGTTTAATTATAACAAATATTCAATTCTCATTTCAATTATATTATACATTAAATATAAATACATGTATTTATACGTTGTCTAAAATGTTTAAACACACGCACGAATTATCTATAATATACCAAGACACACACTATGTATATATGAGTACGAATCACCTAAATACATAATAACACACGATATACATACACTATGTGAAAGTATATATATATATATATATATATATATATATATATATCACATATATACACAGGTATTCAGTAACAAATGCACGCATATTATACAAATACACATATACACCTATTATTTTATATACACACAAGTTATATAAATATATACACATTCAATGATAAATATGAGAATGGAGAGAAACATAGAGATATTTAAAACTAAGAAAAAAATTATTTTATTTTTTTCTTATTACAAATAAAATTGGAATTTTTAATTGTAATTAAAATGTTATTGAAGCTTTTAAAATATAGTGTTACACAAATTTAAAAAATGTGTTATTTGATAATAATTTATCAAAGTAGAGAGATCATATAATGTTTACAAATTCTCAAGTAAAGAAAATATATTTTTGGATAAACACTTGAATTAATTTTTCGAATAAGGTTGACACACATACATGATATTATACTTAACACAAAAAAGCACTTTTTTATGCATAAAAATAACACACACATGCATTTTTATGCTTAAAATTTACATACAAACAATTTTTTATATGCATTAGATATGAATACATCAATGTTTTTATAATCAATATACACACAGATGTTTTCAAACTCAACACAAGCACACATACATATTTTTCTATGGTAATCACACATACACACATAAATATTAGTATTTATATGATAATTTAAAAATGTAAATGTGTGTATTAATGACTTCTGGGTATTTAATATCTTAATGATTAAACTATATAGAAATTATGGTTTAGTATATATTCAAAATTTGATTAAAACCTAACTGTATGTTTATAGTAATACATAGCGTATAATTATAAAATGTGCATGTGCAAAAGCAACGCTCATGTGTAAACATTGTTAGTATATATATCTGTTATAATAGTGTAAATCGAACACAAAGCAAATAATTTAAAACGTGATAAGCAATATGAGTGCCAAATTTAGCTACACTTCAACTAATACACACAAAAAGCCTAAAATCTATTCTTAAAAATATCAAACTCGATACACACAGATTTTTAATATACTGCGCTTTTTACACACTTCAAGTTTAGCACAGCTTTCACACATAAAAATTTATACATATATTTAAAACACATCAAGCTTAACACTGACACTTATCCACATCAAGTGCAACAAAACAAACAATCGTCACACGTATCATATAAACAAATGTATGGGTATTTATACATATAAGCTAAATGTGTGTTTGGCACACATTTTAATGAATTATGTAGTTTTGAATTGTTTTTTTATACTAATTTTATCTGGATAACCTCAAAAATGTGAAAAACAGTCATAAATAACACATATATATATATATATATATTTAAATTTCACACATCAAATACATTATTATCTTTAAATTTTGAATACAAATTTTTCACTTACAATTATTAACTGTGCACACACATTCACCATATAAAACTTAAACATACTAAACTTGCAAATATATATACATACACACGCACACACAAACAACACAAATCTCAAATACACATAAAATAAAAAACATATCAAATTGATACAAATATATATATACACACACACATAGGATCAATCATATATTTTCTCTTTTTTATCTCAAACTTATACATAGTTAAACAAGCTTATAACACCTTGACATACACACTCTATCAATAGATATAATCAGGCCAATTATGTATATCAAGATATATATATATATATATATCTATGTGAAAACGTATGTGTGTGCATTTTTCAATATAAATAAGCTAGATATACCACAGCAAAGGTGTGCGTGTACATAAATGAATGGTGTGTGTGTGTGTGCAAGCGAATAATATGTTTATGTGTGTGCGCAATGGATACTATGTTTTTAATTTTATTTAAATTATATATCATGAAATTTAAAGTGTCTTAGAAAAACACATACGATTAATTTATTTGTTTTTAGTTTTTATTTTTTTTATTTTTTTTATTTTTTTGAAAGTTATGTAATATCTATACATTTTAAAAATATATATTATATACACATTTGGTTTCTTTTTAACATACACATTAATGTACATAGTTTGTATATTTGCACTGAATTTGATATAATTGCACACACAAACATATATATATATATATATATATATATACATTCACCAACAGACATACACAAACATACACACACACACAAACATACGCACACTCACAAACACAAAATACACACACACATACACACATACACACACATCACACACACACTCACATACACATATACACAGAAACTGACTTTTACATTGCAACACATCTATTTCACTTTTCTTTGCAATTTTCAAATCTCCCTCTTTGGTCAAATTTTTTTACTTGTCTTTGTTTCTTATTGTTATAACATAGCTTGATAAATGTGTGTGTGTGTGGCCTAACCTACTTATATAAGTAATGTGTGACCCATCCCCCCATAAAGGGCCACTATTTACACATTTTACAAGCAAACTATACTGTTGTTGATTTAACCCAAAGACACCTCTTCGAACAAAAGTTTTTTATTTTTATTTTTGGTGGTGTGTCTTTGCCTTTTCAACATTACACACATCTACCCTGTGAAAGGTATGAATATTTGATGATGGTGTTTGTATATATATGTGAGTAGGTATGATTATGTGTGTGATGGTCTCGTGTATGTGTGTGTTGTGATCTTTAATGTGTGTATATGCTGATATTATGCGTGTTTTATATAGTGATATTGTGCAAGTGTGTGTGCATGGTGATATTATGTGTGTTTAACGTGGTTATATAGTGTGTATACGTGTATAGTGATGTTGGGTGGGTCCGTGAATGTGTTCAATGCTATTACATTATAGCCTAACACAATGTGTTTTAAATGGCGTTATAAAGTATGTGTGAAATGATTTATTAAGCTGTGTGTGTATAAAATAATGGCATAGAATGTATGTGTATATGTGTGTAAAATTATGTTTTGTGGGTTCCTTAGGCCACCCATATGATTTATTGATGTCTATATACTAAATAAGATATTATTAATATATTTAGATGTGTCTGTGTGTGTATGTGTATGTGTATAACTTAATTGTTTAGGTTGTGTGTAGATGGAAATTAATTTTTTTGGAATTTATTGTATATATTCTTTGATACGAGACTTCATGTATTTGATTGATTGATGAGTGTATTTATATGTATTGCGAGTTGTGTAGATTGAGTGATAAAAAAATTTCAATACAATTCATTCATTATGTGTGTGTGTATTTAACAGATCAAATTTTTGCCCTAACAAGACATACTTTCATTAGACCATACACACTACTTTTTTATATAATTAGTATGATTGACGTAAACATATACCTATCAATACACACCCTATAAATAAATACTGTAAGATAATTGAAATGTGTACAATAGATTTACATATAACCATGTGAAGATGTATGATTTGTAAATTCACATAATCCTACGCATTTTTATATACCTACAAATAAATACTTTATACATTTACTACACATACACATATCTCACATATCTAATCCAGAAAAAACCCATTTAACAGATCAACACACTTACATACAACCTCACTCTAAACACACATATATATATACAAAAACTCTTTCTAAAACATACTCAGAGATATAAAAACAACCTCACTCTAAACACACACCCATACACACATATACATACACCCCTCCAATACAAACCTAAATATAAAATTTATATACAAACTATCAGCATATAATACACATTAACAATTGATAATGGTGATCTAAGTACACACACATAATGGGTGAGAATGGGGAATTTGTTATTAATTTAACTGGCCAGAAAATTCATTTTCCCTCTATTGATCGAAACACACCAATTGTGTTGTGTGAGAAAATAGGGGCTGGGACCTATGGCGATGTGTACAAATCACACCTTCATGGTATAAATAATTCAAAGGTGTATGCAGTTAAATATTATCGTGAAGATACTAAAACAGTACGTGCAAATGGTATAAGTTGTACAACTATTCGAGAATTAAGCACACTACAAGTAAGTGTACGTGTGTGTGTGTATTTATGTGTTTATGTATGTGGGGTGTATGTACAGAGAGTGGGTGGGGGAAAATGGATATAATGAAAAGTCATAGCATATTTTCTATAATCATTATGAATTATATATATATATATATATATATATATATATATGTATATAAGATTTTATGTGTAAAGTGTATCTTATAAACATACACACACCTAGGAAATTTCTATATATACCTAAAATACATATATTGTTTTGTATGTATGTGTGTGTAATTTTTAGGATTTTGTTCATGCAAATATATTGAAACTTGAGGGTTTCTTTGTGGGTGAACATAAAGCTATTACATCTTATATAAATAATGAATATTCAAATTGGATAAGTAAAGGAAATGGTGAGATAGAAGGTTACCCTGTTGTAGAGGGCCAAGCTCATATATTTGCAGCATATGAATATTGTCCAGGTATGATTACCCACTCATACACAGATACATTTACATACATAATTATTTATACCCACACATCAAAATTTCATACACATATATACATAAATATATATATATTACTTATAGGAGGAGATCTAAGAAGGTTATTATCAAAAATTAAAAATGAAAACCCTGAAAGACCAGACTTGTGGGGAATACCACTCACTGAAGTAAAACACCTTGTTTATCAACTTTTGAATGGCCTAAGCTTACTACACAATGGGATGGTATGATCGTATACACACACACACATACACACAAACATACACATATATACACACACAAGCATACACACACACACACAAACATACACATATATACACAAACATACACACACACACACACACACAAACATACACACACACACACACACAAACATACACATATATACACACACAAACATACACATATATACACACACAAACATACACACACACACACACACAAACATACACACACACACAAACATACACACACACACACACACACAAACATACACACACACACACACACAAACATACACACACACACAAACATACACACACACACACACACAAACATACACACACACACACACACAAGCATACACACACACACACACAAACATACACACACACACACACACAAACATACACACACACACACACACACAAACATACACACACACACACACACACAATTTCTTAATTTTTTTTAGATGTGTCACCGTGACCTTAAACCAGATAATTTAATGTTAGATCGTCCAGGGACAATGGGTATATTAAAAATTGGAGATTTGGGACTGTGTAGAGAGTTTAGGTCAAGTGTTGGAGAACTCACACCCACTGTGTGTACAATTTATTATAGGCCCCTTGAAGTATTATTAGGGAGAATGAAAATGAATGAAGGGTCTGTTTCACAATATGAAACAGCTGATCAAGTAAATGTGTATAAATATACTATTTTTTATGGGGGGTTTGGGGGTAGGGGGGAGCTGGATATATATATATATATGTTTTAAGGTAAATCTATATACACACATTGTGAACAAGTTATATATATACACATTGTGAATCAAATATATAACTGTGAATCAAATATATAGTTGTGAACAAAATATATATACCTATTTTGTGAGTAGAATATATATACACATTTTGTGAGTAATATATATATAAACACATCTTGTATAATACATATATTTATACACATATCTTGAATAACATACATTTTGTATAATTAGACATATATATATATATATTACATGATAATGAAGCAACATAGATTTTACCTATAAATCTAGCTAGATCTCTTAATTTTTTTTTACATATTAAATTATTAATAACATATATTTATAAATATATATATATATGTGTGTATTATTATGTGTACTAAGAATGGTTTAAGTCAACATTATGGCATATCAATTGATATATGGAGTGTTGGGTGTATATTAGCAGAAATGATTATTGGGAGGCCTATTTTTAGAGGCACACAAGAATTTGATGTTGTAGCACGAATTACTATGGTTTTGGGTACACCCACAGAGGAAGAATGGACGAATTGCACAAAGTATGTACACACACACAAAACATTCACACATACAAATCTTTACACACCAATCTCACACACTTATACACACATCTTTATGAAAAAATTTACACAATAATATATACATACACATACATCTTTATGAAAATATTTACACAATAATATATACATACACATACATCTTTATGAAAATATTCACACACTTGATTATTTCACTCAAAACATATCAATTTATATTCACATATAAAATATTAAAATACACCACTCTTCACATACTTCACACTTTACACATAATCCATACACCATTTTACACTTTTTTAATAACTACATACATACACACACACACGAACACATTCAAACACACACGAACACATGCACACACACACACGAACACATGCACACTCACACACGAACACATTTACACACACACATACATACACACATACACACACACATACATACACACATACACACACACATACATACACACACATACATACACACACATACACACACACACACATACACACATACACATGTAAATTATTTTAGATTACAACATTATCCATACAACAATCAAGATAGCCATTTTTTCCACTGTAAAGATAAAATTCAACACCTTAATTGTCTGTTAGAAGGGAAATTAGATTACACTGGTTTAGATTTATTATCCAAAATGTTAACATATAACCCTGATTTAAGAATACCTGCTGCAGAGGCCTTATCGCATGATTGGTGTGTGTGTATGTGTGTGTGTGTGTGTGTGTGTGTAGGGAGAGGCATGGGAGGAGATGGAAGGGGAGGGGAGAGAGGTGTGTATTTTTCCCTAAGTGATTATGTATGTATAGGTATTATTTTTATACGCTGTGTGTGAATTTGGGACTGTAGTGTGTGAATATAGTGTGTGAATATTTGAATATAGTGTGTTAATTTACAACTAGTGTATGTAGGCTTGAGACTATAGTGTGTGTAAACTTTGGACTGTAGTGTGTAAACTTGGACTGTAGTGTGTAAACTTGGACTGTAGTGTGTGTAAACTTGAGACTGTAGTGTGTGTAAACTTGAGACTGTAGTGTGTGTAAACTTGGGACTGTAGTGTGTGTAAACTTTGGACTAGTGTATTTAGATTTGAGATTAGTGTGTGTAGATTTGAGATTAGTGTGTGTAGATTTGGGACTAATGTGTGTAGATTTGGGACTGTATATAAGTGTGTATATACAAAATTTATAAAAATGTGTGTAAATTTTATTCATTTTTCTACTTTTTTTTTTTTTTTTTTTTNTTTAAATTAGGTTTGCTGATATTAATTTTAGTAGGCTTGATGGGATTGGTGTGTATAATTGGATATGGCAAGTTATACAATATCAAATTAAAGATACATCATATCCTGTTGAAAAACATAGAAACGATTTAACATCAACAACGAGATTGGCACACCTATTTAATCGTTCTGACTTACATACTGATCGCCTTATAATTGATTTGGCTAAATATTTCAAAAGACTTAAGGAACACAAACAAAATCATTCAAAGAGTTACACAGGTATATATTTATATAATTTTTACGTTAATTATGCATGTGTGTGTATAAGGGGTGAGTGATATGTGTATATACATATATAAACATATATATATATATATATATATATATATATTTGAGGTATATAAACTTTCTTGGTTGATATTAAAAATATCTATCTACACAGATTATATATATATTATATACAGATACCCATATTTATTCATATTATACCTAATTTTTTTTAACATTCACACAAACCACTACCCACACTCTGCATAATACTTGTACTACATATTGCACACACATTACATAAAAAGCACTATAAATTCACTATATAATATACACATTATACAATACACATACTATACAATATATATATACACAAACACACATCTCAGATATAGGTGTGGGTGATAGAAATATTTTCCCTGACCCATTTATGCAAGTATTAAAACGAAATACACTGTTAAGTCGTCCGGTTTTAAAGGGCAATGAAATGGTTAGCCCCAACACATACGATGATCGCAATATAACAACAAATGATGAAAATAGGCCAATTTTAAACACAATTTCAAGTCAAACTACACACATTGAAAAAAAGAAGAAAACTACACAGAACTCAATTACAGTTACAAGGCCAACAATCACCAACATCTACCAATCTAAAGATGGTAAGTATATTAAATCAAATGTATATATTTTTTTCTATACTTTTTCTATAAAGAAATTTACATGCATTTTTAAGAATTTAGTTACATCTATGTGTGTATTACTTAGAACCGAACTTTCCAGATTTGTTAAACCCACTCAAAAATAGCCCCAAAGTTATAAACACTACACATGATGAAGGTTTGAAAATTTCATAAAAACATGAATTGTTATATCTTATTGATATGTGTGTATGTATAGTTTATTATATATGTATATTTGGGTGGAGGGAAGAAATTAAAATATACATATATATATATATATATATATCTATTTTTACTTTTATGTGTAAATATATATCTTTGTTTAAATATTTTTTTTGAATTTTACATTTTTAAAATTATATTATACACATAATTATACTTTTTATATAAAAATTTTAAATACATTATTAATACCATCTTGTATATTAAACATATTATACATTTGTGTTTACATATAGATAACACTATAAAATCTATTAGTACTGATAAGAAGGTGAATTTAAAGTATAACCAAAATTCGATTTTTTCTAACAAGATAAATACTAGCTCAAAACAAATAAAAAATAAAAATGATGAAAACATAGATATCACATCTACACACACAAATGCAATTATGGCTAAACAACAAACTGGACGTAGTGTACGTAGTACAACTCGTGCACAAACAATTGAATCTTATTTATCAAAAAGAAAAAGAAATTCTAAAACTTTTACATTGTCTTAAATGAAAAAATTTAACACATTTTTTATTTTCCCATTATTTTTGTTTTGAAAATTTTAATACTATCCTTTTATAATTAAAAATAAGTTTCGAACAAATACAAAATTTGATTATTTTGAGCATTCTTATAGAACTATATATACACTTTTACAGTGTTGTATTGAACTGTCTATAATTTATATAAAATAGGTGTGTGTATTTTGAGCTACCTTTCAAAATACAAGCATTAAAAAGTCATTGTATGAAAACTACACTAGAAATTATTTGATATACTACTACACAATCATATATATTAAATACATATATATATTCAAACACATTGTTGTATATATAACAAATATATATACACACAGCCATAAATATATAATTACGCATCGTCTAATATATGTCATATAGACAAACAAATACTCTTGTTTATAATATATATATATTTACACTCTTATAAATCAAATATACACATTCAAATACATTGCAGACTCTTGAATATCAAAAAATTACACATACGCACACACTCTCATATGCATTGCAAATACACATATGAGCATATAGACAATTAACACTCACCCAGGGCAACTAGAAGGTTTAGAGTGTTTTAAAAATATATTATAAAAATTTTATAATAAAAATAAAAATATTTGATTATTAATTTTTTAATAAGATCTGATTTCTTTACAACACACATGCACAGAAATTATGTTAACACTTTAGAACGCTTATAAATTTCTGCAACATATACACTTTTAGAATGCTTATATATTTCCACAACACACAAACAAATTATATAAATACTTTTAGATTTCTAAAATACATATCCACACACCACTTATTTAAAGTATGTGTTAATACATAGCATATGATTAAATATGTAGATATACATATATTATATATATTTAATGAATCGTACACATTTTTAAATAAATTTATTGAATTTAAATAAACTTCTGAAATATGCCACACTTTAAAAAAGTGAGGGAAGTTGGATCAGGGACTTATGGGAGGGCCCTACTTGTACAAGATCTATACGGCAAAGAGTGTGTATATATATATATGAGTGTATGTGTATATAGGTGTGTATGTGTGTGTGTGTATGCGTGTGTGTGTATGCGTGTGTCTGTGTGTGGGTATGTATGTGAACATGTGTGAGTGTATGTGTGTTTTATCGGAAAATTTGTTTGTTAAAATGTTTATAAGTCTTTTGAGATGTGTGAAGTCCAGTGTCTGTAAATGTGTATAGTTTTAAAATAAGATGTGTCTGGAATTATTGGCATAATAAGTCATGTGTATATAAAAATTTATGAGCTCAAAACTGTGTACATTTGTTTTAAAATGATGTGTATGTATGGAAAGTCAATAAAAGACTGTTTCAAATTGATAAAAAGAATGTGTAAAGTGATATGAAAATAAATTAACATTTGAATTTTCCAATCCTAAAATCTCTGTTAAAAAACATATATGTGTAGATATATAATGAAAATAATAAAAATCTCAAAGATGGACACTCAGGCTCAAAAATTAGCACAAAATGAAGCTGAGGTAAACTTGCAGGAATATATATATATATATATATGTGTGTGTCAATGTATGTGCTTATATATGGGAAATTGGGTTATTTGTGAGTGAGCTTTGATTGAATTTGTGAAATTAAAGATATAACTGTGTTTAATATAAAGCAAGACACTTAGTTATACATTTAACAGCATTTGTGTATATGTTATTTTTATATACAATTTATATATATAATTAGGTCTTGGCAAGCCTAGGTACACATCCATTTATTATACAATATCACAAAAGTTATATCCAAGGATCTAAGTTATACATTATGATGGATTTTGCTAAAGGTAAAGAAGTTAATTAAACACACACCTTCACACTTAATACATACGCTCAAATACACGCTAGGCAGACTATACATACACCTTGACATACAGCTACGCTTACACATATCTACACATACACTTATACACACCTTCACACTCACTTAGGCTGGCACGCACATACACAAACGTACACTTACTCAACCAATTCTACGGACCCATATATTCATATTCATTTTTACAAACACAGATTGCACCCCTATACACACACACACACACACACACACACACACACACACACACACACACACACACACACACACACACACACACACACACACACACACACAC
>JADHZB010001320.1:0-12671 GCA_015657535.1 Nephromyces sp. MM_2019 | reverse complement strand
ACACACACACACACACACACACACACACACACACATACACACACACATACACACACAAATACACACAGATACACACAATTTCATTGATTTATTAGGGGGGGATTTATATAAGAAAATTCAACAACAGAGACCAAAAGATTATTTCTCAGAGTTGACAATACTGCGATGGTTTACCCAGGCATGTCTTGCAATCGAATTTCTACACAAACGATATATACTACATCGAGGTGTGTGTATGGATGTGTATATGCGTTTATATATATATAAATATAAATATTTATGTGTATGTGTCTGTGTATGTGTCTGTGTTTATGTTATGCGTGTGTGTTTGTGTGTGTATATGTATCTGTGTATGTGTGTGTTTTTGTATCTATGTATATGCGTGTGTGCGAGTATGTGTGTGTGTATGTGAGTATAAATATAAGTGAATGTGTGTGCTCATCTAGGAATGTGTGTGTGTGCTGCTCATGTTTATATAGGTATATGCCTAAGGTTAGGCCTATTTAAGTATGTATATATATAGATCTATGAGAGCTGTGTAAATGTGTTTATATGTAGATTTCGTATATGTACATGAATCTATGTGTAAGTATATAAAGATCTATATATGCTTATGTGTAGGTATGTTTAAGTATATGTGTGATTGTGAAATGATAACCATTAAATATTAAATGTGTCTGTGTGTATAACATTTTTATTACCATCAAATATTAAATTTGTGTGTATACACAATGATCATTCCCATCAAGTATTTAATGTGTATGTAATCCCATTTTTTTAAATAATAATATACTCAAGATTTGAAAACTCAAAACATATTTTTGGGTGAACGTAATCAATTACTTATTGGCGATTTTGGTGTGTCAAAAATACTTAGTAGTTCAGTTGACCTTACAGAAACAAAAATTGGTTCACCTTATTATATTAGCCCAGAATTATGTAAGGTAAGTAAATATGTGTTTTCCCTTACACATATTCCATACCAAATTAGAATATAGTTTTTTTTAAGGTTCAATCTACACACATAATCTTAATATACATACCATGCATAAATAATTGTTAAACATGATTTACGTTTTCACATTTAAATCATTATAAACATAACTCACACACCCTTTGTTTTTAAACCCAGTATTATCATTTGCACCCACTCATCATTTACACACACAGAACCTACTACACACACAATTTACTATACACAAAACCTATTACACAAACAATCTATTACACACATCATACATAAAACGCAAGCAAATCTAATCCTACCCCATTAATTTTATAGGGCTGTTCGTATTCTTACCCAGCAGATATATGGGCATTAGGCTGTATATTATATGAAATGGTACATAATTTGAACGATATATTGAATTAACTTATACACACATTTATTTATACTATATATATATTATATAAAAAGCCATACGCATAAATATATATATATATATATATATATATATATAATCATGTACCCACACATCTCTATATAGATATATATAATGATAGACACACCCACAGACACATCTCTACATTCAACATATATATTTATATATGTATTTATATATATATATTTATATATGTATTTATATATATGTATTTATATATATGTATTTATATATGTAACTTATGTATAAAGGTTACATTACATAGGCCGTTTGAAGGTAAATCAATTGGGGAAGTTATTAATGCTATACAAAATCATAGTGTAAGGTATAAATATCAAATATGCATACATATTTTTACACCCATTTATAACTTGTTTTATATAAATATCTTCACACATTTTGGCATTTATTTTCATTAAATTTATTACAATTAGGCTCCACCTATCCCAAACCAATACTCATTCGAGCTTAACCAACTCTCTCAATTGTTATTAACTAAAGATCCCAAAGAACGACCTAACATAGATGAAATTTTAAATTTTCAAATCGTTAAGGTTAACTACTTAAATTAGATGTGTGTGTGTGACCTGTGTAGGGATTTGGTGGTTGGGTGTGCTTGTGTATATGTCTGTGTTATATAGGGAATTGGTGTATATGTATGTGCTTGGGTGTGTCTGTATATTGATTTATCTGTATTTTTGACCTGTATTTATACTTATTTATAAACTCAAAGTATATATGGGCTATGTTCTATGTGTGTATTAACTGTGTTAGTTTAAATTGTAAGAACATTGGGTTGTAGGGTTTAGGTGTGTGTATAGTTTATATTATTGTTAATGTGTTTTATAATAAATTTATAGAATGAAGTTGAAAAGATATATGCTGAGGAAAATAAATCTAGATACTTTACACTCGAATAATATGTAAATTTATACTAAACATCTTTCTAATTTCCGGGCCAATTACCAACTTGTATATTACTTATTAATGATAAAAGCTTTCTACCAATGATTAACTATAAATAATACACATAGGACACACACATACACTATACAAGGTTTCTATAATAAAAATAGCGTATCACACACCAGATATTTTACCAAAATTTCTCATGTAACAATATCAATTACACATATACACACACGTTCTCTAATAACATTTCTCTTATAAAGATATTCTTATTATACACATACATTAACAAATTTTTTATTATAAAGGTATTGTATCATACACACTCTAAAAATCCTTCTATTACAATAATGATATATATATATATAGATCACATAAACACACTTTACAACCTTACTCTTATGAAGCTAATGTATCAAACAGACATATTCTATTTCTTACACAGATGATGTATATCACATGTATATAAATTTATATTCTATATATTTAAATTTAAATATAAGGATATTATTAATTTATAGATTTAATAATATATTATGTTTTTTCGAGTATAAAAATATATATTTCTAGTATAAATTAAGTTTTCGGGGAAATGATATTTTTTCTTTATTTTTTTATTTTTTTTATTTTATATAAAGTGAACTTATTTTTTTGAATAATTATTATATTTAGTAAAAATAGAATGGTTATTATGTTTTTTTTTTTAAAAATATCATATATAAAACAACAAAAAAAAAAGATTCAAAATTTATTTTCATCATCAAGATAGTTTACTTACTAATTCAATTTTGAGTAGTAATTTATTTCAGATGTTGTTTGTGTGTGATTTTTTTATGATCATTTTCAGTGTGTATAATTTTGGTGTGAATAATATCAGTGTGATTTTTGTTTGCATAATCAATTTCAGTCTGTATGATTTTTGTAATATCAGTTTCAATATGTATATATATTATATTTTAAGTCAGGTGCATAAAACAATATTTGGTAAGTTATTGCTTTTAATGTATTTTGAGATTAATAGGGTAATAATAAACTCTTTTAAAGTGAGATATAATATGATTTAGCATAATGATGTATAAAGATTACTCTTGCACTCATTACTTATTGCTTATGATCAAATATTATAAAACAAAATAAATACAAAAATTATAAAATGTGTTAATATTATAATTTGATTATGCTATGGGCCTTGTTAGGTAGTCAATAGATAAAAATATATATATTATTAAATTGTTAAGTTATATAATAAAATTCGGATAATTATCTTTTTCAAACGAAGTAGTCGGGTGTAAATCTCATCTTCTGTGAAAAGTTAAATATACATATGTGTAGTTGTTTGTAGCTTATTTGTAATTATAAAGTGTTATTAAATAAATTAAACTGACCTCGGGTATAGCTCTAAAAGGAGCGGAGTTATAAGATACAAAATCTGTGTTCATAAACTCATCAACACACATAACAGAAGCCTAAAGTAATACATGTTAAATTAGGGTATGCGTATGATAAACTTGAGTTCTTTAAGAAATAGATTTCTTATTTTAAGTGGTAATACTTACCAGGTTGCCACATCTATAGCAATAGTTTGGAGCACTAAAAACTGTGATCACCTTATCACTATGTTGGCTGATTAAATTATAAAAAGTTTCCAAGATATAAATTTTGAAAACAATAATTAAGAAGTATTATTACCTCACATATCCATAATCAGCGACTTGATGAGCTCTACAGATAAATTGAAGATTGTTGATATGTAAAAATTTCTCTGTTATTTCCTGTGTACATTTAATTTTGAGATTTAATATGAACTTGTCAAATATTCAGAAAAGTGGTTACCTCACTGAATATTACACCAGCACCCCTAGGAGAAGGTCTCCAGCTATGAGTAATTTTTACAAGTTATAAATTGTGAAGAAAGAAAAAAAAAATTTTTCTTTTATTTTATGGCATTTACCCATCTGTTAATAGATCGTCATCAGGAGTAGAAGGATCAGACCATAGAAGGTCACACATACATCCACATTGAGGTATTTCTTGAACTCTTTATATATTTCAGGGGAAAAATATTAAGGAGAGGAATCATATATCTTTATATCATGCATACCTGTCGAGGTTCCTAACGTCATTGAGATCTAAGGTCTCGTTAGATATACCACCATGGTCACAAAAAATCTTATTATCAATAGTAGCGGATATAGGTAGATAGTCGAAAGTGTCTGGGAGTAAAGTTGTGCACTCAAACATTGAAAGAATAATTTTTGTGTATTAGTTCACCTGTTAAAATAGTCCAGGTCTTTGCATTTCCATATTTCCGGATGCATTCATCATAGAACCCATAAATTTTAGTGGTTTGTCTGCTCTCGTGATTTCCTCTCAATATACTAACTGTAAGTTTGAGAAAAGTACAAAATGTTTTGTTGCTTACAGAATAATATCTAGATATTCTGAAAGTCTTTTACCTTTCGAGGGGAATCGTAGCCTAAGTGATGCTACGAGGCAAAATGTTTCACAAGAATATAATCCCCTATCAACATAATCTCCGAGAAAGAGATAATTTGTGTCTGGGGGAAGACCTCCTATTCAATTTAGTAGTAAAATGGTGATCGATTAGATTCTCAGATAATCAAATTCGCTATGGATGTATCTTAAATTTTCAATTCAAGTAAGTTTGAGTATGCTGACTTACTGATTCTAAAAAGTTCAAGCAGGTCATGTAATTGTCCATGAATGTCTCCAACAACGGTAAGGGGGCTGAATATATTCACACAATTCTCTTCTTTGGACTGATAATGGAAGATTGTTATAATTAATTAAAAGTTTTTTCAAAAAATGATATCTAAATATAATAAGATATTACGAGATTCTCTTTCAGGAGTTGGCACAAGTGCTCTATCTCGTCTTCATTTAGGCTTTGGCATTGGAGTAATATTGTTATCCATTCATCAATATCCTTTGAGCTCTTCCTATCTGTAGGAATTGGAATTTTTCAAGATTTTAACACAAGTGTCACAAGTGTGCTATGAGATATTATCTACCAATCTCATTTATCAGATGTTTAAACAAACATTAAGCCTATGATGAAATGATGGGGCTGTTAAGGCCGATGTGGTGGTAATAAAAATAAAGCTTACGTGTTTTGTCAAGTGTTGGGATTTCTACATTCGGTTCGAGTTGCTCTGAAGGGTTTTGTATCTCATTTTTAAAGCGAGAATTGTGTGCATTAGTTCCGGTCTCAAATTTCATGCCAATTCTTGCACTGTTTGTTCCTTTAAAGCCTGGATTTGTATAGGTTCCCTCATTATTGAAATCATGACCTATGTCATACTTTTGAAAAGAAAGAGTGCGATCATATTCTTCGTTCAGAGTAGTATCAGTTTGAGGGGTAAAGAAAACAGGGTTATCCTCGTCGTCAATAGGGAAATCAGGTAGAGAAATATTTCCATCGAACGTCTCAGCTGGCAGTGAGAAAAAGCGAGTTTGAAGGTTATTACCTACTGGCTTATCGACAGTATCCATATTACTTGTTATTACCGGTCCTTCATCTAAAAAAAGGGCTACCTCATACAAAATTTAGTAGCCAAAAGTTTTTCCTTTTTAAGGTTCAAATATATGTCGTTGAAAAGCTTAATTGATTCAAAATCCTAGATGAGGACGAACTTGTAAATTAAGTGAGGCTAGCATTTATATTCTTTAAAATTAATTACAAAAAAGTTCAAGTTTAAGTTAAGATATATGTAAAAATGTACTGTTTTATATACATGTGCTTAGGTATTAATTATATACATATGTTTATATACAAATATATATATAAATAAATATATATTTGTCTATAGTGTGTGTTTTTATGATTGAGCTGTGAAATTTTGTCTATACTATCAATATATATATATATATATATATGTTGTAGTATGCTTTTCAACAAAAATAGTTGTCAGTGTAGTTACAAAGTTTTGATTTAAAAAGTTAATTTAATAATAGCTGTCCGGTGGCTCTTTGAATTTTCAAATTTGTATGCATCTAGGTGTAGATATAGCTTTCACATTAACAATCTTAAAAAAAATTGCTTGTGAACCTTGTGCATAATTACGTATATATATAGCCAAGCTTCATGTGCTTAGCAAGATGTATATGTGTAGTACATGTGTGTTTACACAGCCCAAGCATGAAGGCGCATGCATGTATACCTTCAGTAAATTTGTGTGGTAGCAAAATTGGTTGGTTATAAAAAGTAAATATATATATATATATATATATACTATGTTGATAGGATGTATATAGTGCGAAAAATTTATAGTGCAAAAACATTTCTAGTACAAAAATAGGTAATTAAGGCATACCTATGTGTGCATATATATATACATATATATATATTTATACACAGAGTAAGAAAGAAGACATGTATTCATGTGTAACCGACATATATACATAGCCAAAACTAAATAAATTAACAATTGGCATACACATGAGCTACAAGCTATACAGAGATTTTTAAGATGTTTTTATAAGTAGAGTATAACAGTAATATAAAAATTTAAGATAATGATTTTTCAAGGAGATAATTTGAAGTTGTTATTTTTTATAAGTAGTGCTCATAATATAAACGTGTTTTAGATATAAAATCAATATCTAAAAGTGTCAAATTTTTGGCAATAAAAAACAAAAGGATTTGTATGTAAAGACAAAGTTGCAAACACATGTAAAAATTGATAACAAAAATAAAAGGATTGATAATATTTATAATAGTATACATATATAACACAAGTCTTCTCAATATAGAATAAATTCATTACTCATTTTTCAATATTTACGATATGTGTTTCCAACAATTAAGGAAAAGTATTTATGAAAGTAGTATACTATTACACTTCTTTTGCTTATATTCTCAATTAAAAGCTCAAGAGTAGAATAGTCTTATAGGTAACATTTTGGTATATTCTCGATAAATATTGGTTAATTTTTTAACTAGGCATGCATTTGGAAAGATTGAACTCATATGCATAGATATAATCAACACACAATAAAACATATAACGAAATAACAAACTCTTCAGAATTTTAATTATTGTAAATTACTTAATTAAATGAGGGACCCGAAAAATTAGTAGTTGGAAAGTAAGGTATGTATACATGCACACACATTGATTACTTTGTTGACTAATTATGTATAATAAATTGGTGAACACTTTAACAAAAAAAAAATCATATCAAAAAGCACACAACAATGTGTGTTACTAACAAATGTGAAATAATACAAGTTTTGATGTATTTAAAAAACTCATTTGAAAGTATACCCATATTTTGGTACTTGTTATATCCTATATTATTTTCTCGCAAGCTTATGTTATTTAAATCACCTTATAACAAGTGCTTTAAACAAATTATGGTAAAGAAAGTTGTCAATAACAATGATTTTTATTCAAATTTATAATATTTTTACTTTAATAATTATTAATTTGTAATGAACTGTAATATATCACACAAAATTACGGCAATAAAGACAAAATTTTAATAATTAAATTTATTACTGTAAATAATATGTTTCTCAAGTAAACATATATAAATAGTCATTTGGAAATAAAAGTAATTTGTAGCTATGGTTTCAATTACTTTGAGTTTCCTATAGTAAAAGCCTGTTAGGATAAACTTAAGTAATAGATTATGAGATAATTTTGTATTGTTAGGAAAAATCTAAAAGCATTAACAAAACAAGTTAAAGTAAAATAAAAACATTTATTACAAAAAACTTAAACTTAGAAATATCTATGTATTTATCTTCATTACAATACTAAGTTAATTATAAACTCAAATTGTAAACCCTTTTTACTACAATTTGCTACTTTTTACATTAACTTAAAAACATCCTAATAAATTCACATCTTTATATATTATGATAAAGTTATCTATACACATCTCACAACATATGTCAAACACACATCTCATTACATATATCAAAAACGTAGCTCAACTGCATGTATTAAGCACACACATCACTCACTACACACACTACACACATCAAGCATTTCACTCGCAACACTTGTCAAACACAACTACAAGCAAATACATACATCACAAATGCATGTGAATATATAAACATACATAATATAGCTGCAACATATCTATAGACACGTTTAAGCTTAAAATTGATTGCTTACTCACATGCTTATATATATATAATTATATGTTTGTTGTTAACAATTTGACTAACATTAAATTTTTTTAAAATTCATCAAATATTGAATAATTTCATTCCTTTTATTTCAATTTGTATTCACTTTCTATATATAACTCCTTCCCCCTTCATATTTTATTGATAACTACCTACTACCCCTCAATTCATAAATTACATTAGCCATCATACTCACACACAATGGATGATAATTCGAGGCAATACACACTTAAACCAAAGAATGAAGGTGAAGATCTCAAAATCGCACACACAGTCTTGAAGAGAAGGAGTCGTGATATCGAACTCAAGTCAAAGAGAGCCAAAAAGATTGGAGAACTTAAGAAGGTGTGTATTGGGCTATTACATACATCATAAATCACTAAATACAAACATGTTTTGTACACACACATAATTCTACATGTATAAGTCTACACATATAACTAACAACATAAACCGACATACATGGCTACAAACACGCATAATTCTATACACATGTCATCACCCACATGGTTCTACATATACATATGAGCCCACATACTTGACCTCGCGTATATCCACAACTCTCCACACATATATGATTCTAGGATTACCCAAACACATATTATTTCAATGAAATACAAATATTAATATCTTCACATACACAAACGTTCTAAAATACATTCGAACAAAACAACTTATATATATACTTCATTTAAGCACATACACTGATATATATATATATATATATATATATATATATATATAATAAAAGCACTCATGACTCTCTTTTAACATATATAACCTTAGTAGATTGTATATATTATTTGCCACATACATAAACTATCTTAATAAGTATATAAATTAGTATATATGTATGGATGTATCTGGAGGTTATATTTCAAAATACGATAAATGACTTTCTTGAGTAAATTTTGTGTACACACTTAAAATACTTGTGTGCAAACTTATTTCTTAATTCAGCTAAAAAAAGATATCAAACATCCTAAACTTATAATCACACCTCAATCTTTAATAAAATCAAGGCTTATGAAACTTTGTGATAAAAGAAGGTAAATTTTATTCATATTTGTGCTTATGTATGTGTGAGTATGTGCCTGTGTCTATATGAACCCACATATATGTGTGTGTACGTGATTATGCGTATGTATATAAATGTGTTTACTTTTGTGTATATATAGGTGTAGATACATGTGTGTTTGTATTTATGTGTGTATATATTTATATCTATATACATATGCCTGATTTTTCATTATTTACATATATTTATAACTCACTTTGGGTATGTGAGATAATTTTTTTTACATAATTTTTATTTTTTGTGTGTAGGTAGATATCACCTTTATAGATTACATTGATATATGTATATATATATATACATAACAACTCCATTTAATTTCAGGTTTGATCAAATTTCAAAGTTACCAGTAGGAAAAACTAAGTCATCTTCCAAAATTATATTTGCTATACGAAATGCTCGTATGCAAACATGTAGAGAGACTCAAGCATTACTTAAGGTAAAAACCAAAACACACACACACACACAATTCACCATTATACACAGGCACACAATCATTCACAACTCTCTCTTAACGTTTATGAAATCTTTCACAACTAGCCTTAGTCCTTATACACACAGACACACAATCACTTAAAATTTACTTGTACACATACACACACAACTTAATTTTACACACACTTTATAATGTTAGAAATTGGGCCTAACTATTGCATACCGAGGTGTCATATTACCCAACGATGAACAAACAAAAGAAAGTTTAAAAAAGTTGGCACCGTTTGTATTTTATGGTTACCCTAATTTAGAAAATATAAGGAACTTATTCAATAAAAAGTAATCAAATTTCAAAAAAACACATACACTTATATATTTATATACACACATAAAATCACACACAAACACATGTATACACACACATCCATATATGTACACACATACATGTATACACACAGATATGTATACACATACAGACACATGTAGCTTATGTTTTTAACGAATGTTATTATGTGTGTGTAACCTGCATTTTATAATGAGTGTATTTCGAGATTGTGTGTATAAATTGTTTATAAATGTGTTTAATTTATTTTCAGTGCTTGGCTAAAAAAAGAAGGTCAAAAAGGTTACACACTTATTTCTGATAATAACATCGTTGAAGAAAAATTTGGCAAACATGGTGTATTGTGTGTAGAGGATATGGTTGATGAGGTAAATGTGTGTAAATAAATCTAAAACAATTATATATAACAATTTTCACTTATCATGACCAACCATTTTTTTTTACACACACACATTTCATTATATATACACATTTTTAGATATGGAATTTGGGACCTTCACATCAACATATCCTCTCTGAACTTAAGTAAGTCAGATATTTTATCATGTGTATTTTTATATATGTATATAATTAAATCCTGCAAATATGCATGTGTAAATTAATTCTCTTTTTTATACGCACACCAATATCTTTTATTGTATATCCTTCTAATTACAGGCCATTTAAATTAGATAATTTGAAAAAAACGGAGGGGTAAATTATATATACTATTTTGTATGTGTATATACCTATATATATGTTGGTGTATATTTATTTATATGTGTATATATTTGTCTGTGGATAGTTAATTAAGTGTGAATTTTATTTGATTGTGCGTATATTTATTTATATACGTATTATTACGTTATAATAAATTTCAATTATTTTTGAAATATAACCAGATTTGAAGCAAAGAAGAGAGAAAAGGGAAATCTGGGTGAACGTATCAATGAAAAAATACAAAAATTGAGTTAAAGGATATAAATGTATGTGTGTGTAACTGTTACTATTTCTTCAGATATACAAGATATTTATATATTTCACACATATACACATACACACTCACAAGATGAAGTTTTATACATTTTTTTTTAATTTAAAAAGGTTTTATTTTTTTTGTTGTTCTTGAAATGATCCCCTCAAAAATATAGAAAAATTTTCTAATCTCCAACTTTATGTGTGTGTGTGTGTGTGTATACATACATCATCAACTTATTATAGATGTGATTAAAAATAACTAAATAACGATACTCGAATAAATAAAACAAGATATAAGTGATTGATAAGTTGTATATATCTCTGGTTAAAATTATATTTAATAGTCAGGTAGGTAATCTATATAATTTTATGTTAATTATATATATTATGTATATATATATATATATATATGGAGAATTGGTTTCTGTTTAAAAATTAAAAGTAAAGTTAACAGAAAATACTAATCATTGTAACTGTGTAGAAGTACTTATTTAATATTGATTATATATTTATCTTGCCAAAAATTATAATATGAAAAAGTATAAATATATATATACAAGTTTCTATATATAACAAAACCAAAATTAGTGAAAAAAAAATGTAAAAAAAAGTGTTTTTAATTAGTTATTATATTAGGAAACAGATAAAGGAAATATGTTCCTGTGTTTGAAGAAAATGTGTTTGTAGTTGTAATTTTATTTGTTGATGTTAAATTAAAGCCATAAGTAAATTTTTCTTTACTCATTTCAATTGTTTTAATACCATCTAAACTTAAAGAAAAATCATAATTAGATTGCTCCCATTTCTTTAGCATATCTGTTAATATTATGATAAATACATATTTATATATATATATATATGCGTGTTTGTATATATTTGTATTTGCATTTGGGTGTGTGGGTTTCTTAATTTGGGATTGTATGTCTGTTTATGTATGTTTAAGTATGCTTGTGTTTATTTATAATTCGAAGAGTATGTCATTTGGTGTTTTATTGTGTTGGGATAGATATGTATGCTTATTTATGTGTATTTTGTTATATATATTGTTATTTGGTGTAATTTATGTTGAATATGTGTATGTTGTTCTGTGATACTTGTGTTGTGATCAGTTTGTATATATTGTTGGGGATTGTAAAATGCTTTTTATCAAATTTGTACAAGTTGTAATATAGGTAGTTGGGAATGGATGATTTATATTGTGTTATGCATAATGTAATGTTTATACAAGGGTTTCTTTGTGTGTCTATGTGTGTATACTAACCAGGATCAATCTCAAAAATATTATTTGAGCTATTTGGGTCAAGTTTAGATGAAATAGAGGTTCTCAGTTCGGCTAGTGTTTTAACAAGCGTTGATTGGACCTAACAAAAAAATTAATATGATTATATTGAGTATATATATATATATA